>CM076076.1:33302971-33320471 GCA_038088235.1 Zacco platypus
TCACGTATTTTTTCGGCATGGCCAGCTCAATCTGGTGGGTGATCCTGACGCTCACGTGGTTCTTGGCGGCTGGGCTGAAGTGGGGTCACGAGGCCATCGAAATGCACAGCTCGTACTTCCACATCGCAGCTTGGGCCATTCCCGCCGTCAAGACCATCGTCATCCTCATCATGCGGCTGGTGGACGCCGACGACCTCGCCGGCATGTGTTACGTGGGCAACCAAAACCTGGATGCGCTCACCGGGTTCGTGGTGGCGCCGCTTTTTACGTACCTAGTGATCGGGACGCTGTTCATCGCCGCCGGGTTGGTGGCGCTATTTAAGATCCGCTCCAATTTGCAAAAGGATGGGACGAAGACGGACAAGCTGGAGCGGCTGATGGTGAAAATCGGCGTGTTTTCCGTCCTCTACACGGTTCCGGCCACTTGCGTCATTGCTTGCTACTTCTACGAAATTTCCAATTGGACTGACTTTCGTCAGTCGGCGCGGGATTCGTACATGGCGGCGGAGATGCTGCGGATCTTTATGTCTCTCCTGGTGGGAATCACATCGGGAATGTGGGTCTGGTCCGCCAAAACCCTTCACACGTGGCAGCGATGTTCCCATCGACTCGTGCACACTGGGCGAAACAATCGCGCCAAACGGACCGCCAACGGCTGGGTCAAACCAGGCAAAGGCAACGAGACCGTTGTGTGACCCGCACCCACGGTTCCTCTCGTCATGTAGCACTATCGTTCGTTCACTTTACGCGAAATGTTCTTAAGATGATCTTACACTGGACGGTCCTGGTGCAGCAGTTTTTCCGTGTAAATATGCACTACGCCTAAAACGTCAAACTCTCACTGAAGTGCCTTTGTGGACGAAAATACTCGACCCGACCTGGTGCTGGATTTTGGGAAACCGTTTCTGGGAAACCGTTTACCTCGCAATGTGTCGCAGCTGCCTGGTCCGTTTCTCCTGTGACAGAACCTGTTAATGCTGCACACCAAAAGAATTATGTTCTTCCTCTGTATTTTTGTCATTTTCCAGTACAAATATCGAAAAACTCTTAAATCAAGGTACATTTACTTTGAGGAGGAAAATGACTTAAAGGGATAGTTCATCTAAAAAAGAAAATTATACCATCATTTGCTCACATCCTAGGTGTATCTTCTTTCAGACGAACACAATATTAAATAATATCCTGGCTCTTCCAAGCTCTAGAATGGGAGTGAATGGGGCTCGAGATTTTGAAGCCCAAAAAAGTGCATCTGTCCATCATAAAAATACAGGGTGTTAATCAAAGCCTTTAAAAGTGAAGCGATGTGTTTTTGTAAGACAAATATCCATATTTAAAACTTTATTAACTATAATAACTCCATTTACGACTGTCGTACGCATCGATCTGCGGTGGAATAGTGACCGCTGACCCGACGCTCGACGTATTGATAAACGCGGAAGCACTGAGCAAAACAAATGAGAAATTTTAAAGAGAAATTGGGGAATGGGGTAGTCGTGGCCTAATGGTGAGGGAGTCGGGCTTCGTACCTGAAGGTTGCTGGTTCGATTCCCACGCTGGCAGGAATTGAAGGTGGGGACTATGAATGAACAGCTCTCTCTCCACCTTCGATCCCATGACTAAAGTGCCCTTGAGCAAGACACCTAACCCCTAAATGCTCCCCCTTGTAAGTCGCTTTGGATAAAAGCGTCTGCCAAATGAATAAATGTAAATGTAAATTTCAGAGAATTTTGATGTAAGAGAAGAGGAGCTTGAGTTTGTTTGTTTGAACCACGAGAGGCGTCTAAGCTTACGATAATCCCGTGTCACGGGTTACTCTTGTGACGCAAGTTGACTTGAGGAATATGTGTACGTCCATCTGCCGGAAGCTTGTTATTTTAGTTTATATATGGATATTTTTCTTACAAAAAGTCATCACCTTTATTAAGCCCCTGGTGCCGTATATAGATATCTTTTGTGATGGATGGATGCCATTATGAAGCTTGGAAGAGCCAGGATATTTAAACTCTGTTTATATTCGTGTGAAAGAAGAAAGTCATATACACCTAGGATGGTTTGAGAGTGAGTAAAACATGGGATAATTTTCATTTTTGAGTGGCCTATGTTGTTTTTTTGGTTTTTAAAAAAAAAAAAAAAGTATTTTAGTTTCGTTTAAAAAAATGTCTTGCTCTAAGCGTAAACTCACTTAATTGTAATACATTTTTTCAGTACACAAGACAAATCATTTTGATTCTCAAGTAAGTGTATCTTGACTTAAGACAAAACAAGACAAAAATACTGAGAGACAAAATAATTGTTTGCAGCATGCTTTCAAGTTGTGTTGGAAATGCAGTTTCGACAGATGTATGTGTAGAGGTTGCTTACTAACTTTAACTGTTGAAGCCGCTGCCATTTTGCTGTTTTAAATGACATTTCACATCTTGCACAACGTCACAAACACGTTTCAGAGTTTGCGTAAACAGTTTTAACAGATCAGAAACTCTTATTTTCAACACTTTATATAAATTATTGCTCAGAGATTTCTACAGTCAAACTTCAATATTTAGTTACTGTTTATTTTTGATATGACAAAGCTATGATGGGACTTGTGTTTTTTTTTTTTTTTGCGCTGTCAGACACACATTCACTCCGAAATATATGACACGTGACAATCACTGACCGTGCCGTACGGGGACTCCCGTAGGGTCGATGAATGTATTGACCGATGATAAACTCACAAACATTTTAAAAGTGCCTCAGAAACTCACATGCAGGTGGTACAGTCCTGGATTTCACCAAGGACTTCTGGATCGATTTGTACATAAACTGATGTTTGTAGTTGTAATACGTGTTATTTTTGTGTCATGAAATGCTAATTTATCTTTGTAAAAACTAAGAAACTGAACAAAAATGAATTTTATTTAAGAATGCTTTTGTATCAAATGAAAAATTAAACTTTGAAAATCAATTACCGAGTCCATGTGCATCTTTTGTTTAGTTTCATAGACGCTCAGTTTAGTCTCTCTCTGTAGGTTTACATCTTCAGACGCCTTGTGACCCCAGTAAATCTGTATTATGTGGCCAGGAATTAAAGGATTGTTTTGGGCATTAGGTAGCAAATCTTTCTCTGCAGAATTAGAGGTTTGACTTGTTTTTAGATCACTTTAAAATTCCTCCACCCAGAAATTATTTGGACAAAAATGTATCCTCCAGTCCAACTTCCCCCCTCAGGGTCACCACACCCGGCCCAGCCCGGCTCAGGGTTTCTTTTAAGACACAATGCCAGGTGGTTTTTAGTGCTTTCATGGGTAGTTAAGATTCAAAATGCTTTAACATTGACCATGATTGAGCAGTAAAAACTAAACATCTTTGCACATTATCAATATTGGGATTTTATATGACCACATTTCATGGCCCATAACCCAAATTAGTTGGGTAAATTGTTAGAATAAATACATGTTTTATTAAATTGTTGTGGATTGAAATGTTTCACAAAATGCTTAAAGTTACCATCAGCTGATTTCTAATATGATGCTGCTCCCTACTGGTCATTTGAAGCACTACAGATTAAGCTGTTACAGGATCACAGACTTGTGATCAACAATAGTAAATACTACTTAAAGTCAACTTCAAGTGGCATTTGCAACCCATTTTCTTTCACAATGTGAAGCACAAGAAGCTTGATTGAATCCATCAGAGAAGACCAAACTGGCCCGTGATGACCTTTGATTTGGCCCAGATTTGACCACAAGTGGAAAAAACAGTGGGAAAAACTTTAACTTCTTAAGTTTTAACTTCTTGTTGAATTCCATTAAGCCTTGATGTTGTTTTTTGCTCTTCTAGAACAGGTTTTCATGTTTGAATGTTCATTATTCTCCATTGTTGCAGCTCCTCTCTTCTCAGTCTGTCAGTAACGCTCTGTTTACTTCCTGTCTCTATGAAGCCCCTCCTTCTGAAACGCACAATGTGCTCTGATTGGTCGGCTGGAGCAGTGTGTTGTGATTGGTCAAGCGCTTCAAGTGTTTTTGGGAAATGCTCCGCCCCTTACCATAACTAACTCAACCAGGCCCCGCCCCTTTATTCTGCATATGAATTATTTAAATAAGGCATATTGTGACGATGAAAACTCAAGAGTACAATGGAGGCGTTTCAGGGAGTTCAGAAACACTGACACTGAGATAGACACTTTTCATGTTCAAGCCGCAACATTACAAACTAAAGAAAGATGAACATGCATTTATGTCCTTTTAGAAAAAAAAACATTTTTATATAATAGCACTAGTTAAAAGAAATTGCATTTAGTTGCAATTTACATTAACATTTGGCTTTTGACCTTCAATAAGGTTTGATTTTTGGCCCTTGATAAAAGGTTTGGGCGCCTCTGCAAAACACATTCAGTACCAAAACAATATAACAACCAACCAATCAGCATTATAAAGTCTACTATTAAGATGTAACTGATCTTAGTATGAAGTTATGCACTCCTAAATCATAACCAAACGCATATTGAAAACTGCCCCTTTTAAACAACTTGTGGTTTCTCTAAGACATGTAATTGTAGAGTTAGCAAAATAGCTAATTAATTACATTCTTCAAATACAATATTTTGTAAGTTTTTACTTACAGAAAGCGCTTGGGAATGTTATGGAACTCACGAACAGGCAAGCTAGTGTCAACTCAACAAAAGCAACCCGCCATTAACTACTGATGGAATTGTGCTCTAACTCCCCCTATTGGATAAAACTAACAACACACCCCTGAACGTAAACTATTAGCTTTCAATGGACAACCTTTGTAGAGACCTTGAGACATTGTTTCTATACGCTCAGATCATGACAATCCCTTACGAATAATAAAATAACCATGGTTTTACTTCGAATAAAACCATGGTTGTAGCGAAGGATATCTTGAAGATGATAATAACTGGTTTCGGGTAGGTAACCACAAATTAACCATGGTTTTGCTACAAAAACCAGTTTAACTGTTTTGTGTGTGTGTCTTGTTGTTGTTGTTTGTGGTTATACAAATTGTAGTCAATGCGCGCCAAAAAACATGGTTTTAATTTTCGTAAGGAAATTTCCAGGCTGGTACTGCCAATGCGCATGTGCAGTCATTAGCGCGCGTCTCAGAACATTAGGCCCAAACAAGAGCTGTGTCCAAAACCGTTCACTCGTTCACTAACCCCTATATAGTGCACGGCAGTTGAGCGCACTATATCAGCAAAGAGTGAACGAAAATGAGTGAGCGAATTCGGACGCTGACGTTAATAGCACGCGCCAGACAATTTCGTCATTAACATTTCCTATACCCATCTGTAATATGTCCTGTTTAGCTTAATGAATTGTATATTACTGTTTATTTATATCATGTTTATTGAGAATAAAGAGAGAATAAAAACACCTGTGTCATGCTATTTAGTACATTTATATTTAAAAATAACAGAACAAAAACACTGTCACATTTGTTTATAAAAAATAGTAAATAATACAATATAAACAACAGTATACAATGTACAGCAGTTCACTAACATTTGAGAAAAATCGACCAAATTATCATATGATAATAAGTATATATATTATGATGTAAACCTGTATCATTTCGCTTCAAAATATCTTTACAAAGATGTTCTAATTAATAAAAAATTACACTTACATTTGTAGAAGTTGCCGCTTCCCGTATTGCCGTCCGCCATATTTATTTTTCTTTCGCGCTCGATCGTCTCATCGCGTTGGATTTTGGGTAACGGCGCTTTAACGAGTGTACATCGAATGTGCACTCAAAATCAGAGAGGATTGTGGGTAAAAGTAGTGAACGAATGTAGGGAATGCATTCGGACAACACTACTATGGCCGACACCCGATATAGTGCACTATATAGTGGATAGGGAGCGGTTTCGGACACGGCTAAGGTTGTGTCTAGAAAGGATCCAGCAAGCGAGGCAAAACCTCAGGATAAATAACAGTAAATTAAATGTGCTACTTGTGTTTTATTATCTACACCTTACAATACTGCAAATACAGTTATTAAATTAAATAAATAAATATTAAATGACGCAATATTGATGAGCGCACTGACGGCTTGTTCGAGATGCAATCGAGGTAAACACCAGAAGGGGTACTGGGCATGCGCACATCAATATTGCGTCATTTAATATTTATTTATTTAATTTAATAACTGTTTTTTGCTGTATTGTAAGGGTAGGTTTAGGGTTGGGGTAGATGTAGATGGTAATAAAACACAATTTTATAAGTAGCACATATAATTTACTGTTATTTATCCTGAGGTTTTGCATCACTTCCGGCCGTAGCTGTATCGTTTCTAGACACAACCATTGCTGAGCAGAACGATCGGTTTATGACATCAAAGTTCAAAACGGAGATATAAGTTCTCCAAACGAACTTGACGAAATTACTTTACCAATCAGCGATTGGCTGTTTTATTTATAAAGCGACATTTATTCCGCCATGTCAAGGATATGACGTCACCGTCAACCGTTATAACTGCGAATGCCGCGAAAAACACAACCAAAGCGGGAAAGAGCTTTGCGATTGACTGAACAAATAGAACAAGAAATCTGAGGTAATTTTTGCAGATTGCCGAAAGCTACAGAAAGAAGGGTTAGAAGAAAGACTCCAGGCATAAAAACATGGATTTGCAGCTATCATTTTGTGTCAAAATGTTGGATTTTGAGGTAAAATAATACCCTATATATTGTATTGTTATATATTGATAATTAAATACCATCTTATATTCGGCGTTTTTAAATAAACACTGACAAAAAAAATAAGTCTTAAGTCTGGACTATATGACGATACACTGATATAAAGTGACCACTCGGATTTTGACCTATCTATATTGTATTTATATAAAGCCTTCACTGGAAAATTGCTTTATATTTCCCCAGCGTCGAAATCGGGTATATAGCTTATAAATATCAAGAAACATGCCTGCCAATCCATGGATTAATTGTAATATTTATTGTAATCGTTTGTTTTACTCGTGTTTTCGCAGTTTTCCCTATTAAATCCAGTCATACTGCCGCTCTTTTGCCACTCAGTCCATCTGAGGGAGCGTGTTCGAGCGGGAAAGTGACGTCATTGCAGTTTCCGATTACGGATAATCCTGAATTATGAATCTGAGACGCTTATAATGAAATCACACAGTCAGGGAACATCAATAAACATTAGTGATTTTTTTTATTTTTTATCATTTCATCTTTTTTTAAGAAATACACAGAATAATTTAATTATAAATTACAGAGTAAACAGTGAAAGAGTATTTTCAAGCAGTCAGAAAGCAAAGTGCATCACACATTTCCATAAGAAACAGCCTTAATTTTAATAGAAAATTAAATAGCCCATCACGTTACTCCCACCCTGAGAACAGCTTTACCATACAAAAATATTCTTGAGCGCTGAATGAATGTGTCAGTGAGGTGGTGTAGAAAAGAAGTCAGTTCCGTACATCACAGTACGGTAATGCGACGGTAAACATCAAATCTCCGGGGAACGGCCAGCGTAATCGTGTAACAGTCGCAGTATTTGATTTCTATGAGTTATGTTTCTAGAGCTCGTCTTTGAGAACTGGCTTTAAAAAATAAAGCTTCAATGAATCAGCTTATAAAAGCCAATGAAACGTCCCTTCAGAATGAACAGTTTAAAGACCATTTCAATAACATATATTCTTAAATGAACATAAACAACAGTTATCAACTGTCTTGGTTATTTCGTCAACCATATAACTGGCCCAAATCAGGCTATTTACTTCAGTTCAGCCTTTAAAAAAAAGTCTGAACTTTAAAATTCCCATTCGTTGGAATAAAGTGGCACGGTTTGAAATACTATGAGATGTATATACAGGACATTATGGAGCAATTTTTAGTCATTTAATTACTACTTTTCCAGAAAAGTTAGAATTTTTTTTTAATAAGCACCGTTATGAATCACTCTTTTCGTGCTGAAACGTCTCTGTGATAAAAACAAACCCACTGCAGCTTCAGGATTTTGAGGAAACGATGTGCTTTTCCGAATGAATGACTGGGTAAACGCTTGTTGGACGTTTGTCACGACGTTCTGGCAAATTCAGCAGTAAAGCCGCTTTAAAGGCACAACGTTCAGCTGGACGATCCCTTGGTCCGTCTGGGACTTGAAGCACTTCCACTACGGCTGAAAATCTTGTCCCGTCTCCTTAATGTTTAGTCGCCATCACGTCTCAGACGCTCTTTAGCTGTGAATGGCAGTCGCTAGTTAGAAATACAGGAATTCCATTGGTTAATCTTGGTGTCAACGGAACATGACATCACTTGCTTCTGAAATGATTTTTATTTCAAATTTGTATGTCCTGATGGCAATTTTCAATGCAAAAACAATGTCAAGATTTTCAGTAAAAAAAATGTATGGTTTTAGTAAACTATATTTACCCTAGTATGGATGATTTCTATGGTTGTTTTGCTTTAGAATATTGTAACTGCATTAAAAACAGCAACTCATACATTTGCTAGATTTTACAGAAGAGGATTAGGGCCAAGCAATAATAAAAAAAAATAAAACGAGATCGAAATTAAAGTCATTATAATGTCGAGAAAAAAAGCCTAATTACAATATTGATAATAAACTCATTAAATTTTGAGAATAAAGTCAATGTTTCAAGATTAAACTCGTTACATTTCAAGAAATGAGTCAAAATAAAATCTGGAGAATAAACTCATTAAATTTTTACAAAAAAGTCAAAATAAAATGTTGAGAATAAAATCATTATATTTTGAGAATAAAGTCGTGTTTCGAGAAAAAACCCGTGAAATTTTGAGAAAAAAATGTCTTGATAAAATGTTGAGAATAAACTCATTAAATTTTGAGAATAAAGTCAATGTTTCAAGATTAAACTCGTTACATTTCAAGAAATGAGTGAAAATAAAATCTGGAGAATAAACTCATTAAATTTTTACAAAAAAGTCAAAATAAAATGTTGAGAATAAAATCATATTTTGAGAATAAAGTCGTGTTTCGAGAAAAAACCCGTGAAATTTTGAGAAAAAAATGTCTAAATAAAATGTTGAGAATAAACTCATTAATTTTGACAAAAAAAAGTTGTTTTGAGAAAAAACTTGTTAAATTTCGAGAAAATTTTTAAAATAAAATGTTGAGAATAAAGTCGTTGTGTTTCGAGAAAAAACATTACATTCTGACAAAAAAAAAGTCAAAATACGATGTTGAGATGAAAATCATTAAATTGAGAACAAAGTCGTTGTTTATCGAGAAAAAAGTCATTAAATTTTGAGAAAAAAATTGAAATAAAATGTTCAGAATAAACTCATTAAATTTTGAGAATAAAGTCGTCGTGTTTTGAGAAAAAAATTCAATTTTGACAAAAAAAGTCAAAATAAAATGTTGAGAAGAAAATCATTAAATTGAGAACAAAGTCGTTGTTTATCGAGAAAAAAGTCGTTAAATTTCGAGAAAAAAATTGAAATAAAATGTTCAGAATAAACTCATTAAATTTTGAGAATAAAGTCGTCGTGTTTTGAGAAAAAAATTCAATTTTGACAAAAAAAGTCAAAATAAAATGTCAAGAATAAACACGTCGTGTTCATTCCATACCATTAGAGGACAGAGTTGGATCACTTAGTCGAGCGATATTTTAGTTTTTCTTTCAATAACTAAGAAATACTATCAGCTTTAGCTAATTATAAACGAATAATAATCAGCATACGACCTTAAAAAGAATTTCCAAGCGGCTAGGATAAAAAAAACAGTCCAATTTATGCGATGTACTCGCTTATGTCCAACATGAAACAACAACCAGCGGACAAGAAAAAACGAGACGCTTGACGTGTCTGAAGACACGTTTTACTTGTTTATAACTGCTTGGCCCCAATCCTCTTCTGTAAGATTTTTGTCACGCAGACTTGAAAGAATGTGAAAGTAAATAATAGTAAAAATAATTTTTGGCTGAGAAGGTGTTTGGGTGATATGAGAACATAATGAGAAGATACCTACGCTAATGGAACTCCAACGTCACCATCTTGATCCCCTGTGGGCGAGAGAAATGATACACGTGTTCAGATGTACAGCTGATGTAGTTTGATGTTTCCTGATAACTGAGTGTGTGTGTGTTCTTGTGTACCTGGTCGGAACATTTCTTGTCTTCTATAGCAGTAATTCATCACCACGGAGATCAGGATCAACAGCACGACAAACACGATCACGATGACCACAGCTGCGGCCACCTTCATTGAAAAAAGTGCTTCATCACCTGAAAGAAGACGACAAAAAACTTTTGTTCTTTCGCGCTTTCCCCTCTTGAAGATTTATTTGTGATCTACTTGTTACGGGGGTTTTCAAACTGGGGGGCAAATAAAAATAAAATAAATAACAAATAAAAAAAAATTAGATTAAATAAAAATTAGGTAAACAAAACTTAGATAATAATAAATACATAAATATATAATACATCTATCAGTACAATACTGTAGTTAGTAGGGGAAAAACTTTTTATTAAATAGATAATTTCCAAATAATATTTTAAATTGGTAAAGTATTTAGCAATAAATTCACTATAAAAGATATATCTACTTATATAAAAGATTGAAAAGCCCTGGAAAAGTGATTATTCTGACATTATTTACTTCGTATTACTAATGTAGAGTAACCTAATTAATATTCATGAGCCCACCACTACACTTTCAGCGAACGATTCAGTCACACAAAACTATTGTGTGACTATTTTTGAAGATTCAAATATTCTTCTACATCCAACACACTTACAAATGGTGACGTCGGGGGAAACGGCGCCTCCTACGGCACAGCTGACATTGGTCGGTTGGTCGCAGTTGTACGTGACGGTTTGGTTGATGGTCCAAGTTTTGGAGATGGGATCTTCTAAGCTGTCGTTGTGAACGGCACCCAGCAGACTCGTGTTAAGCCCCGCCCACTTCACGGCGCTCTGCGGGTAACCGCCCACCGACGAGCAGCTCAGCTGACAGCTCTTCCCAGCAGCGCCGTCGCCGTGTTTACTGCACATTTTCTCCAGTGTGGGAACATTGTAATTGGCTTTAAAAAGAAAAGAACAGTGGAATTAGTGACATTTTAGAGATCCGGAGAGGTTCCCCCTTCAATGTTTCATTTCCCTAAAAGCCACGTCAATAAAAGCCTCCAATGAACCCTTAGTCAGCAGCGGTGAGTTTCCAACGCAAGTACGCATTCACACCCCACAGACAGACGTACATACACAAATAAACCAAAACTGCACATGCATCAATAAATAGACATGAAGCTTCATCACACACTGTAGGAGGTTATCAGGGCTGTCCAGAATTGAATTGAGAACGGATCAAAACTTTCATTTGAATTTAAGTACCAAAGGGGGTGTCCAAAAAGGCAGTGTAAAAAAGGAATAATGCATTTTATATTTTAGTATGATGAAGTACCCATAAACATATTTTCATAAATAACATCATTTCCAGAAATAAACAATGTTTACTAACTAGCCAGAATGCTCTAATTTCCTAAATATATATTTTTTTTATGTCTATATTATTATTTTTATCTACACATTTGGAAATAGACATTTATGTTGCTGTGTGGCAAAATAAAGATACAAAATTGACATTGATAAATATGCTAAATCCCATATATTCGTAACCCTTTAGAGACCAATTCTCACTATGAATTAGTCGCTTATTAGCATATGCATATTACTAGGATATTGGCTGTTTATTGCTACTTATAAAGCACATGTTAATGCCTTGTCCCATAATCCAACCCAATGCATAAACTTAACAACTACCTTACTAACTATTAATAAGCTGTAATTGACCCTTCGTCGGTAGTTTGATTGACAGGCGATCTGACCAATCATAACCCTGAATCCGTCATTTTGTCCGTCAGAGCAGTCAGGGGAGTTAGTAGATTAACGTTGGTGAACTTGAATCACGTCTTGAAACAACATTCCTTCTGATGTTCATTCATGTTTATTTGATGCTATAAATGAACTAGTATGAAGAGATGATCGCTTCACGAGGAGCTACAGCGATCTGTCACCACACATTAAACACACACTAGACGCTATTTACTGATTAAACTTCTTTAAAACATTACGATATTTTAAATATGAAACTGTTTCATACGTTGTCAGTGTCCTCTTTGCTCCGTGATGTATTTTTCACAGCGTGAGAACATGATGTGTGGCGTGAGAGCGTCAGTAACTAAAGGGGGCGGGGCTTTGCGAAGGGTCATTTGGGAGTTTTTTGAGGCAAAAGTCGTAGTTAATAGTGAGAATAGTGCAGCCAATATAGTTTACATAAGTGTAATTTACCAAATATGTCCAATTGTAATTATTTATCATTTGTCTTTTTGAAAATCCTGTTTTTTTTTTTTTAATTTATGTAAATTTCTCTTCCTGTCTGTTGTGGTCGATCTGATTCAAATTGAGCCGATTCTTCAATTCTGATTTTAACTCAACCCTGTGGTCTGGATATCTGGTGCCATACCTGTGACTTTGAGATAGATCCATGGGACATACTTTAAGACAGTAGGATTGTCCGCTTTAAAAAAGTAACATTTGTAGAATCCTTCGTCAGAAACAGAGATATTTGTCATCTCCATGCTGAGGTTCGCTGGGTTCACTTTGGTTCTGTTCTGGTACTCGACAGGAACATTTTGAAATACATTTTTGTATTTATCAAAACCGTTGATGAATTTCTCTTCCTTGTCTGTAAAATATCTCTGTATGTACAAGCGTATAATTTCACTACTCGGCTCCCAGGGACATCTGAATGTAGCGGTGCCACCCAAAACAGCCGTGATGTTCATCTGTGGACTCATGGGATCTACACAAACACAACAGCAGGACAAACACATCAGATTTGCGGAGCATTTCAGTTATGTATTTAATGTAACCCTGATTACAAGGCAAATGTACCTCAGTGTAAATAAATACACACACACACACACACACACATATATATATACACACATATACAGTGGTGGCCAAAATTATTAGAACGGTAAGATTTTTTGATGTTTTAAAAGAGTTTCTTCTGCTCAACAAGGCTTAGTTTATTTGATCCAAAATACAGTAAAAACAGTAATATTGTAAAATATTTTTATACTTTAAAATAGCTGTTTTCTATGTGAATATATATTAAAATGTAATTTATATCCAGTGATCAAAGCTGAATTTTCAGCATCATTACTCCAGTCTTCAGTGTCACATGATCCTTCAGAAATCATGATGATTTGAAGCTCAAGAAACATTTATGATTATTATCAATGTTGAAAACAGATTATTAAAACAGATTAAAAGATTAAAAAAATCTTCACGTTCTAATAATTTTGGCCACCACTGTATGTGTGTGTGTATATATATATATATATATATACACACTGTATATATAGGATACCATATTGATAGTAAAGAAAAAAAAAAGGACAAAGAGAAAGAAAATATATTCCATTCTTTGTCATCAACAAGTGCTTTCCCACAGACAGAACTGCAGCGGGTTTTATGAAAAGCTTTTATAATAATTTTAAATATTTTTAAAATAAAGGCAATCAAGAAAAAACACTTACTAAAAAGATTAAATATTTTATTTGTTTACACGCATTTCATGTGCGCAGTAACCGACATCAAAGAACCTTGAGCTTAACATTATTATTATTATTATTTTGCACTTGTATTATAATGATGGAATTTTATAATCAACTTAACTTAAAGTCTCATGATCATCTTCAAGTAAACACATTACGTCAAAGAGCTTCAGCTGACAAAAAAGTTGGGGAATCCCTGCATTGCAAGTAAAATATGAACGGACGTGAATTCTGCATTTTAACGAATTCAAAAGACAAACGCCTTTAAATGACTCACGGAGTGATAATTCAAATAATAACATGTTCATGAATACGCCACATTGAGAAAACACTCAAGTGAAATGATTTCTGTAAATCAAACCGTCTTCAGTGAAAGTCACATGACTCATCGGCTATTTTAGAGAGGGAAATTTAAAAGATAAAATAGAAGTAGTAGGGAGAATCGATGAATTATGCATAATTTGCTGCTATTATTGAGTATCCAGCACTGCATATATTTATTTCTATGTCCCCGTGTGGGTGTACAGATGTGTGCGTTTCAATCAGGGTGATTCTGTGTGACTGATTTGAAGTCCTTTTCTTACTGTCTGAGTTTTGCTTCCTTGTTCTGTGAATGTTTTGGGTTGGAGGTGCATTCCCCGCCTCCTCCAGCTTCTAGTAATTCATCCCTATCCAAACATATCCCGAAAGATTTCTCTTTTCATTCTCTTTCATATTCGTACTTAATGGACCTTTTCTAATCACTACAGTAACTTTTGTTTGTCTAGCTTTCCAGCCATTGAACACCGACAGGTGAAAATGTCGAATGTGCACGTGACCCTGCAAAAACGCAGCGTAAAAAATATCGTTCTTACCAGGTGTAGCGGTCACCAGCACCAAGGTCATGACCAAGGCCAAGCTGTCAAAAAACACACGAGAACAACAATTAGAGAACGCACAATCATTAACATATTCCTCTAAAAAAAAACAAAAAATCCCATGACTCACTTCACAAAGCTTTAACAAAAATAACTGCAGGGCTTTATCACAAAAAAACAGACTGCTGCAACTGGTGCAACATTTCGCTTCCTCATCCTTAAGCCAACATTATAATATAATACTGGCACTATTAAAGAGGATGTCAGGAGTGTGCATTGTGCATATAAAGTCTTATTTGTTGCACGTATAAATCAACGTCAGCACGGCTAAATGTTGAACTGAAACAGAAGATCTGTGTTCCGAGTTCAGCGGATACATTTAAAAGCAGCCGTGTGCGTTTCAGAAAAGATCATGAATGATATCTTGTTAATCAACATGTGAAAAATGAAAGAAATGCCTGAAGCAAAATGATTTCCTGGTGCTCTTGGACAGATCTAAATATACTGATGCAAACACACACACACACACACACACACACACACACACGAGAAGTACTTCCCTCTCAGTTCACAAGACATAAACGACAAACACACACGTTCAAAGAGCTGTATTAGTCTCATAGACTTCCATTGATTTTCTATTATGTTATCTAGTAGATTTAAAGACATCATCTGGACCGTCTATGAGCCCTTAGATCACACACACACACACACACACACACTGTACCTGTATCTGTGAGTGTATGAGCAGAGCAGTGTGAAAGTCATGCTGATGGAGGTGCGTGGACGGCAGGAACACTTACAGAGAGCAGACTGACTTCTTCATGTCCTCCTCATCGGTCTCAGCATGAGACTCTAAAACAGGAACTTCTCGCCTACACAGGGAGAAAAGACAAGAGAGGTGATGTCATCCCATTTCATATCGATACTGTCAGAGGGAATTCCCACAGGACACGCCCTCCAGAAACACATCAGACGGCTGAAGAATGCAACGGCCTGGTGAACAGAGATAAACAGAAAGAAAGGAAACCGATTGTGCTGCTGTGCTTTAGACAGAGGGGATTCTACTGAAGTAAACGCGTTGCTTTAGTTCAGAATGAATTGGTCGTGCCGCTTTTAGTTGCATTAAACTAAACTAACATGAATTATGCTGCTTTATTCAACTAAACTAAATGTGTTGCTTTATCAGAGAGGACATTAAACTAGACTGATTGTTACTTCTTCTTTTTTTTTTAAATTGGGGATTTAATGATTAACTACTTTACCACACAGAGATTCAACTAAACTAAAGTAAACGTGTTGCTTTACAGAAGATGGCATTAAATTAGAGATGCATCGATTTTCAGTTTTCTTGGCCAATTCCGATTTCCGATTTTTTTGTTAGTGTGATCTGCCGATACTAGGGGTGTGACGAGACCCCTATCCCACGAGATTGGGTTCACGAGACGAGATTTTTATAGTATTTTTAAGAAATCCTCAATAATGAAACGTATGAAGGGAAAATAGTCTTTTATTCAACTGAAAATGCAAAAATGTTGGTGCATTTTGAAATCAACTTGTAATGCATGTCATTTTACTTCTATTTTAATGAATTATTAAATGTTTTGCCACAAAATCAACCAATTGTTTTCTGCCCTGTATAATTTCACATGAGAAATCTCACCTTTACAGATTGAACATAAATTAAACAGTATAAATAAAATGATAGCACGACGAGACTACGAGAAATCTCGTCACGTTTTAGTCTCGCGAGATCTCGTCACACCCCTAGCCGATACTGATTTTTGCAAACTCCGATTTTCTTTCCAAGGCCCCGATCAGAGAGAACGTGTTTTTTTTGACGTGGGAGGAGCCTTTTTTTTTAATTGTTGTTTATGCGCCCCGGGAGCCTCGCGTTTTAACCGCCTGCTGCGTCTCGCATTTTTGCACAAGCGTTCGGAACGCCTGAAGTTGAAAAAAAGCAACTCTGAGCAAAAAAAAGCGCCTGACGTCATTAGCATTTTTGTCCAATCGAATGAATGGAGAGGTGGGGCTTCTGTTGTGTCCTTTGGACACTGCAAAGATGGAGCCCTTGTACACTTTTTAAGTTTCTGCTAATATGACAGTTTAACAGGAAACCAAGGAGCGCTCGCACTACAGCTGATTCAGTGGTTGCCTAGCAACATAAAAAACCGCAGCGGACTTTCCCTTTTTTATCTTATCAATAAAAATGCGGTGCGGTGCGCCTCGTGTTTTCAGAACTGAAAAATGCATCCAGTGTGATCGGAGCCTGAGAACTACAGCATATACAAACAAAAATCTAATTTTCTTCAACGCAAATTTTATAGAAAAAAAAGTCTGCAATAAAAATAAGAACAAATAAATTGCAAACAGCAGCACAAATAAATGTAATTGAATAAAGTTTTTCAAGGTTTTTATTCGGGTAAGAAATACTATAGAAATTAAAGCAACGGAATGTAAAAATAACGCTGGATAGTCTTCATTGTAAAATTAAATTCAGATTAATTCTTACAATTAAAGTTATAAAACGTATCTAGTCAAGAGTGTGGAGTTATTTTCTTTGTATTCTGGTCTTTGATTAACGTGACAGACAGCAGCAGGAATATTAGACACTGTCACTTTAAGAGTTTATGCACGGACACAAAACATGTTCTCTCTCAACTATTCAATGTTCCTGAACTGGCTGTGTTTGTTTGAATGCTCACCATTTTGACATAATTTTGTATATATTTGATCGTTTAAGCGCAGTAATTCACCAATTTTGGTACTTGTGACTCACAAGCTGTTTGAGACAGAAGCGGCTTGTGCGCGCCACTAATATAGATCAGTGGTGCGCGCGCTTTTGGAGTGGCGCGAAACCCGCGGGAATGAACAAAATTATGCGCATTTCAAGCACTATTTAACCGGAGCTAATGTGAGGAGTGAGTGAGAGGAGGCGTCCGCGCGGGTGTGTGTTACTTCACCGTCAGAGAGAAAAGACCGAGAACACGCTGCTGATGTCAGTGTTGCCAAGTCCGCGGAATTGACCCTTCGCGGGTAATTTGATTGACAGGCGATCTGACCAATCATAACCCCGAATCC
>CM076076.1:33325471-33337971 GCA_038088235.1 Zacco platypus
GGGGCTTGTTTACACATAACGCGTCTTTCAGGAATGACGCGGCACTCAGGAATGGTTTTTAAAAAAACGTGAGGGTCTTGAGACGCACTTTTCAGACATGATGCAATAACAGCAACAGTGAACAAATAAAACAGTTGCCATGCCAACTTGCTACTGTAAACAGAAACTTGTAACGCTTGCCCCGCCTCCGAGTTCTTCTGATTGGTACACTGTTTTGGAACTGACATTGATGAGTGGCGCTGCGCATAAAAAGTTGAAATTCTAAGTGAGCTCTGGGTGGTTGCCAGGGCGTTGCTATGCAGTTGCGCTGGTATTCTGTGTAGTAGCTAGAGAGGTTTTGGCGGTTGCCATGGCTATGCTGTTACTAAGTGGTTCTAAGTGAGCTCAGGGTGGTTGCCAGGGCGTTGCTATGCAGTTGCGCTGGTATTCTGTGTAGTAGCTAGAGAGGTTTTGGCGGTTGCCATGGCTATGCTGTTACTAAGTGGTTCTAAGTGAGCTCAGGGTGGTTGCCAGGGCGTTGCTATGCAGTTGCGCTGGTATTCTGTGTAGTAGCTAGAGAGGTTTTGGCGGTTGCCATGGCTATGCTGTTACTAAGTGGTTCTAAGTGAGCTCAGGGTGGTTGCCAGGGCGTTGCTATGCAGTTGCGCTGGTATTCTGTGTAGTAGCTAGAGAGGTTTTGGCGGTTGCCATGGCTATGCTGTTACTAAGTGGTTCTAAGTGAACTCAGGGTGGTTGCCAGGGCGTTGCTATGCAGTTGCGCGGGTATTCTGTGTAGTAGCTAGAGAGGTTTTGGCGGTTGCCATGGCTATGCTGTTACTAAGTGGTTCTAAGTGAGCTCAGGGTGGTTGCCAGGGCGTTGCTATGCAGTTGCACTGGTATTCTGTGTAGTAGCTAGAGAGGTTTTGGCGGTTACCATGGCTATGCTGTTACTAAGTGGTTCTAAGTGAGCTCAGGGTGGTTGCCAGGGCGTTGCTGAAATTCTTTTAACTTGACATGGTGTCTTAAAAAGCGAGGCGCTGCAAATGCGAGACTCAAGTGTAACGGTCGTCCTTCTAGCGTTTGTTACAAAAACAATAGAAAAATA
The DNA here is from genome assembly GCA_038088235.1 of Zacco platypus. NCBI lineage: Eukaryota > Metazoa > Chordata > Actinopteri > Cypriniformes > Xenocyprididae > Zacco > Zacco platypus. The sequence continues at coordinate 33,326,556 of CM076076.1, forward strand.
GCGCGTTGGAATAGAAAAATGCATTCTGTATGAGCGACTCCAACACCGCATCGTTTTAAGACCCAGTCATAATGATTAGCATTAAGATACAGTTTTTAAAAAATCGTGCCGCTAATTCTGCTCCGGACCAGGGTTTCATTACCCCGGGTAAAAAGCGGTGCTAATCCCGCTTCTGAATTACAAGTGTGAAACGTTCCTTTACCCGGGGTTAAAAGCGGGGTTAAGAATGACGGGGTTAAGCGCAGTACTGTTTAACTTTTTAAAACTCCAGATACGTGTGAGATCACTGGGCTCTTTATCTCAGTAGAAGCAACTCTGGAGTCTTCAGTAAAATCTCCATTAAATTTGACTTCCAACTAAAAGGATTAGATATTACAGTAACGCCATGAATTCAGAACTGATCACAGTCTGAGACTTTCTGTTTGTCCTTCTCTTACGGTATGTGCTGTTGTGTGATTTTACTTCCTGCTGTTTGATGTCCACTGAGCATTTGAGAATGTCATTGTGGTTGGGACAGACAGTGGAGGAATGAGGTCACAAGCTTGGCAAGAATATCTGGCACAGGCATTAACACGCTGTGGAACGTAAACTCTCTGAAGCTGATGTTTGTGTCACCCGTATGACAATATTTCTTCTGTGGAGTATGAAAGGAGATGTTTAGCAGAATGCTCATTTAATACAAAATCAGTGGATTTGTCAAGCTCCAAAAATGTCAGAAAACCGCCATGAAAGTACCACAATATAGCTAGATTTTTCTAGGCAACCACCTGCAATACTCTTGCACTTTGGCAGTGACAATGCTTGGACGTTGCTGTGCAGTTGCTGATGTATTCTAGTGTTAGTTAGGAAGGTCTGGGTGGTTGCCAGGGCGTTGCTATGCAGTTGCGCTGGTATTCTGTGTAGTAGCTAGAGAGGTTTTGGCGGTTGCCATGGCTATGCTGTTACTAAGTGGTTCTAAGTGAGCTCAGGGTGGTTGCCAGGGCGTTGCTATGCAGTTGCACTGGTATTCTCTGTAGTAGCTAGAGAGGTTTTGGCGGTTGCCATGGCTATGCTGTTACTAAGTGAGCTCAGGGTGGTTGCCAGGGCGTTGCTATGCAGTTGCACTGGTATTCTGTGTAGTAGCTAGAGAGGTTTTGGCGGTTGCCATGGCTATGCTGTTACTAAGTGGTTCTAAGTGAGCTCAGGGTGGTTGCCAGGGCGTTGCTATGCAGTTGCACTGGTATTCTCTGTAGTAGCTAGAGAGGTTTTGGCGGTTGCCATGGCTATGCTGTTACTAAGTGAGCTCAGGGTGGTTGCCAGGGCGTTGCTATGCAGTTGCACTGGTATTCTGTGTAGTAGCTAGAGAGGTTTTGGCGGTTGCCATGGCTATGCTGTTACTAAGTGGTTCTAAGTGAGCTCAGGGTGGTTGCCAGGGCGTTGCTATGCAGTCGCGCTGGTATTCTGTGTAGTAGCTAGAGAGGTTTTGGCGGTTGCTATGGCTATGCTGTTACTAAGTGGTTCTAAGTGAGCTCAGGGTGGTTGCCAGGGCGTTGCTATGCAGTTGCGCTGGTATTCTGTGTAGTAGCTAGAGAGGTTTTGGCGGTTGCCATGGCTATGCTGTTACTAAGTGGTTCTAAGTGAGCTCAGGGTGGTTGCCAGGGCGTTGCTATGCAGTTGCGCTAGTATTCTGTGTAGTAGCTAGAGAGGTTTTGGCGGTTGCCATGGCTATGCTGTTACTAAGGTGTTCTAAGTGATTGCTCAGGGTGGTTGTCAGGGCATTGCTATGCAGTTTCTGAGTGGTAGCTAGGGTGTTTTAAGTGAATGTCAGGGTGTTGTTATATAGTTGCTAAATTCTTCTCAGTAGTTGCTAGGAAATTTTGGGTGATTGCCAGGGCGTTGCTATGCAATTGCTAAGGTCTTAGAAGTAGCAGCGAGTTTGCAGTTACTAAGGTGCTCTAAGTGGTTGTCAGGGCTTTTTGAAAGTATTCTATGGAGTAGCAAGTTTTGGGGGTTGTAAGGGCCTTGATATGTAGTTGCTGAGGTGTTCTGAGTGGTAGCTAGGTTGTTCTAGTTGGTTGACGGAGGCGTTACAATGCAGTTGGTAAGGTGTTCTGACTGGTTGCCAGGACATTGCCCTGTAGTTGCTAAGGTTTTCTGGGGGTTGCCAGGGCGTTGCTATGCAGTTGCTAAGGTCTTCAAAGTAGCAGGGTGTCTCGGTGGTTGTCAGGGCTTTGATATGCAGTTGCTAAGGTATTCTAGGTAGTAACTAGGTTGTTCTAAGTGGTTGTCAGGGCATTGTTGCATAGGTGGTCTGAGTGGATGCCAAGGCGTTGCGCTATAGTTGCTAAGGTATTCTGGGTGGTAGCTAAGGTGTTTTAAGTGGTTGTCAAGGCACTGATATGTAGTTGATAAAGTGTTCTAGGTGGTTGCTATGCAGTTGCAGAGGTCTGCTGGGTGGTTTTCAGCGTGTTGCTATGAGCTTACTCAGGAATTTTGGATGGTTGCTAGGTGGTTTCTTACAATCTTAAAAGTGTCCACCCTCACGTCTCTGTAATATTCTGCTCTCTAGATCAATAATTAAGTATGAATAATAATAACAGTGACACTTACCTTAGTAAACACCACAGATATGTGATTCAGTCATTTCAGGTTACTCCAATCTCAGAGCTGTGCAGGAATGTCGTGTTTGCCAACAATAAGACAGAATGGGGCAGAGGCACATCACCTGGTCACATGATTAGTCACTATCACCAGGAAGACACACTTTACTGGAACACAGGAATTTTAGGGCATTTCCAGCTTACTTCTTCTCAGCTCTCCTTTTCCATTTCTTGGTCACCCGCTTTCAATTCTCACTCCTGCTTATTCCATTACTCTCATTTCTTGCTTCCCTCAATCCCACAGCATGGTTCTTATCATCTGTCATTTTATATTATCAAGTTTTATGACTCATTTAGCTGGGATTGAGTGTGTGTACTCACACACACACACACAAACACAAACACGGAACAACATCATCAAACGTAGTCGAGTCAGTGTGTGTGTGTGTCTGTTGTTCACTTCTGATATCATGAATATTTTAGGGAAATTCTTCCTACACTCCTGTATATCTGTCGGTGATAAGCCTTCATATAGAAAAAGGAAGAAAAACTAATGAAAAGAGGGATTTTTAGGAGTGACTGACAGCTGACACACCCTGATATCTGAACACAAGTGGAGATCGAGCTCACGACCTTCATATTTGTTATTTTTTAAAAGTAAGTTTTACTTCCTGATACTCAATAAACGTGACGTCAGGCGGGACGGCTTTCCTGAGAACCGTTAAATAACACACCACAGCGCACACCCATGTCTGCGGTCGAGTGTCAATAACGTGCAGAACTGTCCTGTGTGGTCTACTGCTGCTGAAAAATCTTGAAAGTGAAACACACCACATGCACAAGAGCAATTCTGGGAAGAGTCTGCCCTCTAGTGGCCAGATAGATGCATACTAGCATACTAGTTTTATGTTGTATTATTTCAGTTCACAGCATGCATATTTTTTTTGCATGCTATATTTAAAAATGTACAATACTGAACAAGGAACACGGTATGGAATACCGCAATGTATGCCACAATATTTAGAAATTTATATATATAAAATCATTAGAATCATTATTTGATTGGACTGTCCAATTTAGAACATTATTTTTATTTCATTAGATGAAGATACATGCATTTTCCACTCTTAAATATGTTCAGATCATCATTCTAAGTACCATTTTTGATCGTATACAGTAAATTTCTGTAGAAATATGCTATATCCCATAATGCAATGTTCACATGCAATGCAGAATACTACTGTCTGAAACATCCTACATTGCATACTATTAGCAGTATACACTCACCTAAAGGATTATTAGGAACACCATACTAATACTGTGTTTGACCCCCTTTCGCCTTCAGAACTGCCTTAATTCTACGTGGCATTGATTTAACAAGGTGCTGAAAGCATTCTTTAGAAATGTTGGCTCATATTGATAGGATAGCATCTTGCAGTTGATGGAGATTTGTGGGATGCACATCCAGGGCACGAAGCTCCCGTTCCACCACATCCCAAAGATGCTCTATTGGGTTGAGATCTGGTGACTGTGGGGCCATTTTAGTACAGTGAACTCATTGTCATGTTCAAGAAACCAATTTGAAATGATTCGAGCTTTGTGACATGGTGCATTATCCTGCTGGAAGTAGCCATCAGAGGATGGTCACATGGTGGTCATGAAGGGATGGCATTGGTCAGAAACAATGTTCAGGTAGGCTGTGGCATTTAAACGATGCCCAATTGGCACTAAAGGGCCTAAAGTGTGCCAAGAAAACACCCCCACACCATTACACCACCACTACCAGCCTGCACAGTGGTAACAAGGCATGATGGATCCATGTTCTCATTCTGTTTACGCCAAATTCTGACTCGACCATCTGAATGTCTCTACAGAAATCGAGACTCATCAGACCAGGCAACATTTTTACAGTCTTCAACTGTCCAATTTTGGTGAGCTCATGCAAATTGTAGCCTCTTTTTCCTATTTGTAGTGGAGATGAGTGGTACCCGGTGGGGTCTTCTGCTGTTGTAGCCCATCCGCCTCAAGGTTGTGCGTGTTGTGGCTTCACAAACGCTTTGCTGCAGACCTCGGTTGTAACGAGTGATTATTTCAGTCAAAGTTGCTCTTCTATCAGCTTGAATCAGTCGGCCCATTCTCCTCTGACCTCTAGCATCAACAAGGCATTTTCGCCCACAGGACTGCCGCATACTAGATGTTTTTCCCTTTTCACACCATTCTTTGTAAACCCTAGAAATGGTTGTGCGTGAAAATCCCAGTAATGAGCAGATTGTGAAATACTCAGACCGGCCCGTCCGGCACCAACGATCATGCCACGCTCAAAATTGCTCACCTTTCTTTCCCATTCTGACATTCAGTTTGGAGTTCAGGAGATTGTCTTGACCAGGACCACACCCCTAAATGCACTGAAGCAACTGCCATGTGATTGGTTGATTAGATAATTGCATTAATGAGAAATTGAACAGGTGTTCCTAATAATCCTTTAGGTGAGTGTACAGTACTGTGCTATACAGTGTATAGCAAAGTCCCTTTAAGACGAGTCATTTCACTCGGCGACAATCTTAGAAACGCCTCTCGGTCATGTAAGTGCAGCTCCGATCTCTTTGAATTGGGAAACATCAAATTCTCCAAAGCTGTTGGCCAAACTTTCGATTACATTTCGTATTTGAAATCATCAATGAAATCTGGCAACAGCTGCCTCGTGAAATTTTTTTTCTAAATGCTCAAATCATGACAAAAAAACGTCACTTTTCCGTCTGGATCAAGCCTAAGCGCGCGTCAGGAACCGGATCTGCAGTGGCGCGATGATTTTACCAATCAGCGACTGGCTTTTATCTAGAAGGCAGGACTTATTCCGCGTTGAACATTCTCCCATTCATAATAATATGAGTGCACCTCTTTCTATATAAAGCCTTTGCCTTATCTAGCTTGTGAACATCATAAGTCTCAGGTCAGCCTGAAGTTTGGTTTATTGAATTCATGGTAAATATTTACATATCACCACACATTTCATTCATAATATTCACTGGTTGGTGTGTAGTTTCAAGCAGTGTGCGTGTCAACAGTGTGTTGTTTGTAGCTCATTTGTCTGGTTGTTGTTAACTGGTTCACAGGGGCAGAGGTCGTTGCCGGGGTCGTTGCCAGGTTCGGTGTTGGAGTTGTGTGTGGTGTGATGTATCGTTCCATTGGCCACAGGCTGATGCAGGTGTGTGTTCCACTGAGGAGCGATAACTCCGCCCCAAATTCGACGACTTTCTTGAAAACTCACACAGATGGCACAGCCCCGCCCCTTCTGGTCACAGACACGCCCATTTCTATCGCAGCCCCGCCCACTTATGCCCAAGTGCCTCATTCCGACCCGGCCGCCTTTGCTACAGTGTCTGAGCGAGACGTTCTGCGCTTGCGTGTACCGCGTGGCCACTGACGCCAGATCTGAATGGGAAGAAGTGCTATCGATGAGTCTTTTCCCGAGAGCGAGAGGTCGCACAGGCAGCGCAAGCCGCAGGAGCTTCCAGAAGCGAGAGTTCGTCCCCTCAGAGCTCGCTCCGCGCCAGCGGATGGAGGTGGAGTTGTTGCGCAGTTCCGCGATGTCGCTGCAGGAGGCGCTGAGTGTGCGACGTCTGACGGTGATGATGGGGGCGCGTGACGTGTGATGCAGGTACAAGCACAGACGACATTCCAGCAGACTGACGCTTTTCTCGCACAAACAATCCGAGCTCAACACCACCAGCAGCCGCCGGCACGCCTGCATACACCTGAGAACCGACTCCATCAGGTCTGAGAGAGAGAGAGAGAAAAACACTCCGCTAATAACATCTGATCATGAGTGGTCAATTCGCAAACAGTTTGATTGACAGGCGATCTGACCAATCATAACCCCGAATCCGCCATTTTGTCCGACAAAGCAGGAGTTAGTAGATTAACGTTGGTGAAAAGAAGTTTAATCGATAAATAGCGTCTAGTGTGTGTTTAATGTGTGGTGACAGATCGCTGTAGCTCCTCGTGAAGCGATCATCTCTTCATACTAGTTCATTTATAGCATCAAATAAACATGAATGAACATCAGAAGGAATGTTGTTTCAAGACGTGATTCAAGTTCACCAACGTTAATCTACTAACTCCCCTGACTGCTTTGACGGACAAAAAGGCAGATTCGAGGTTATGATTGGTCAGATCGCCTGTCAATCAAACTGTTTGCAAAGGGTCAATTGTTTTGGTTGTGCTTCGGCTCTGTATGACTGTGGATGAATATGGTTCTCCTGCTGCTCATACAACATTCACTTCTAGACTTAAAGGGGGCTTATAATTCCCCTTTTAAAATATATAACATCAGTCTCTGGTGTCTCCAGAATGTGTGTGAAGTTTCAGCTCAAAATCCCCCACAGATCATTTATTATCGCTTGTCAAATTCGCCTCTATTTGGGTTTGAGCAAAAACACTCCGTTTTTGTGTGTCCCTTTAAATGCAAATGAGCTGCTGCTCCAGAAGAGGGCGGAGCTTTAACAGCTCAACAACAACAAAGCTGGAGAATCTCACGCAGACAAAATGAGGAAAGTGTTCATCCTTACATTGTTCAAACCGGAGTCGACACTGATGGAGAGACTCAGGAAGAAGTTCAACTTTTAGACATTTCTGAACGGTTACTGGATAAATTGATGTAGTTGCTGTGGAGTTGATCAATTGATCGTCATGTTCATCTTTTGTGCAAAATCTAGCCCCGCCCTACATTTGTTCTTGTTCCAGAAGCGTTTCACTCAGATATACGTCACAATAGATAAGAAATGACCGTTTCATGCCCACTTTAAGCAGAATAGTTGAAACACTTAAACGTAAACGTGATGTTTTTAGTAAGTTTAAGTCCCAAAAAAAGCAAAAAGTTAATTCTAATCAAAAAACAAGTTAATAATTAAAATTAAAAATCAATGGTAAAAGCTCATGCATATGAGCAAGACTTGGTTCCACTTGATCTTTTATCTAGTTTACTGACACCAGAACAGTGTTCTGCATGATAAATAAACCATTAATTATCAATTATTCACAAGAAGAACAGAGTTCAACAGGAAGGTTACAGAGATAAAAATACCTCAGAAAATCCCCAGAGTGAAATTGATTTTTACTGTTAACTTATAAACAATGAAATTGCCTAAAATCAGACAAGTTGCTGTTACCATTAAAATCATGTGGTGAATTTTAAATGCCTGATTGGGTTATTTTAGCATTAGAGCATAAAAGACATTAAAAAAGTGATTGATTATATCATTTACTTTATGGAATGAGTAATTCACTGAATTAAAGACATGCTTGACTTTGAATCTAATGATGAAATTCATTGTTTTGCTTCAAAGCTCTTAATTAAAAAATGCAACTTCCAGAACGAATGCTGCTGAAAATGTGTTGCGACGTATTTATACGTTTTTGGTTTTTCCTTCCAGAGAATCAAACTGACCTCGAGTTGAGAAACGCAAACAAAAATTCGATTCAATGGCGTGTGATGGAGGTTTTCCACTTCCTCCGTTCACTGATGACCGAAGGGAAAACGTTTCATCATTCATGATCACGAGTGTAAATTCATTGTGAAATCATTGAGAAATGTGATGAAATGAATAAATGAAACGGATGTGGATGCAAAAATATATTTTATTTATCAAAATAGCTTAAAAATGTGATCACAGAAGATACAGGACATGGTCATATAAGATGCTGCATGACAACAACCAAACTATATAAACCAAGATTCAAATGCAATTGAATGAAAACGGCTGGAAGTTTGTTATGGAACGTGAAAGAAGGAATGAAACAAACTGGCTGATTGTGCCCCCTTGTGGCTGGGGCTGGATAACACACCTCACACTTCCTGCAGCAACTGTAGTCACCATATGATCCCACAAACACTCATTCAATCCCAGAATGCACCGCAACGAGAAGCATACAATCCCAAACCACTAGAGCAAGGGTTCACGAGTCGATGAAAAGCTAATAATTAAGGCATAAATATGTATAATTAAAATAAATAATACTTTTAAATTTGAAAAAAAAAAAATTAAATATTGTATTTGTTTACTTGCATGTCATGTGACCATTAATGGAACTATGAGGTCTGACTGAAACTAAAACTGTTAAAAATATTAGATGAAAACATAAATAATATAAAAAATATATATTTAACGGAATTTAGAAATGGTGCCTTGGCAAATAACGGAAATAAAGTTGAAGTACTAAAATTGAAATAAACAAAATCAAAAATAACCCGGTAAAAATATAAACTATTCAAAATGAGCAAAACTTTAACCAAAATTAATATGAAAATGAAAAATCTAAAAATGAAAGCTAATTCAAAATATTAATAGATACTATATTAGCATAAAATAATACTAATTATCCCCTGTAAAAAAAAAAAAAAAAAAAATGAACAAATAAAATGACAACAACTAAAACTGAAATAAAAATAAAACAAAGCTAAACAGAGATACTCATTAAAAACTGATAAAAAAAAAATGACAAAAGCACATGAAAAAATTATTTAAAATAAAATTACAATGAAAACTGAAAATATAAAAATGACAGCTTATTCAAAATATTAATATATACTATAATTGTATAATAATAATAATAATACTAAATTAATTATGTAAATCCCCTGTTAAAAACAAAAAAACCTGAACAAATAAAATGACAACAACTAAAACTGAAATAAAAATAAAACAAAGCTAAACAGAAAAACTGATAAAAAAAAATGACAAAAGCACATGAAAAAAATATTTAAAATAAAATTACAATGAAAACTGAAAATATAAAAATAACAGCTTATTCAAAATATTAATATATGCTATAATTGTATAATAATAATAATAATACTAAATTAATTATGTAAATCCCCAGTAAAAGCATAAAAACCGTAACTGAAATAAAATAAGTTATAATGTATTATATATGTAAATATATATATATATGCTTTATATATATATATGCTTTTATGCTTTTACTATATATATATATATATATATATATATATATATATACACACACACATATATATAATACAGATAAAAATGATAAAAGCACATAACAAAATTACTTAAACAAAATATGAACACAACTATAATAGCATAAAAATATGACAAAATTAGCTAAATTATTAAATACTCATAACCTCTCCGGCACGTAACGTCAGAATCAGCTCACGTAATATAAAGCAATATAATTGTTCCGACTGACACAATCTAAACACAGCTGAGCTGAGCTCGCTTCGAACGCACTGAACAATGACACTATTGTCTCTTCACTGAATCATTATTTTCCTGTTTTGACACAATAAAGTGCTTTATAAACAACGCTGACTATATGACATCCACTATTCGACTAAATCTGCTTTAAATCAAGCATACCGTAAAAAGCACTGTATAAATCAAACTCTATAGGGAATGGTGAGCGTTTTCAGACACACGAACATCTAGGAATGGATCAGCTTGTCCTTTCCAGCGTGTGTGTTGTGTGATGCGGTGTGTGTGTTGTGTGAGGCGGTGTGTGTGTTGTGTGATGCGGTGTGTGTGTTGTGTTGTGTGATGTCCGGCAGTGGCATGTGTTTGTCCGTGGTCCTGCTCATGGGCAGCTCGAGCTGGAGTTGTTTCCAGAAGCGTGAGGACAGAGGGACCGATTTCTTGCCCTGCCACCGTATGAGCGTCAGCGCCAGACGGGCGCGGCGGAGCTCTTTGACCCAGTTCTTCCTCTTGACCGGTTTGAACTGGATCAGAACCACCCGGAGGCTGCCGCCGTGCAGCATGCTGTTCAGTCCGGCCTGCAGCTCGAGCAGCGCCTGTGTCCCGCGGACAGCGCTGCACGGACTCACAACAACCACCAGCCTCCGGCTCTGACCCACAAACCTCAGCGTGTCGTCTGTGATAGCTACACACAGATACACGTTAACACACACACACTCATGAACATGCTCTACACAAGTCACATGATCATACGCAACAGTTTAACTGGCTCGCTCTGACACTTCACTCTAATGGTGTTATTTACTATCATTTACACACTATTATTGATTTTACTTGATAGTCAATTTGTACGTTTGTCTGTTCTATTATTATTATTATTATTATTTAAATATTTCTATTTCAGCTAAAGTTCAGTTTGACTTATTTCAGTTAGTTTTACATGGCAACAATTTTCATTTAGTTTTGCAGCTAATATTTATGTATTATTGTATTTCAGCTTTATTTAAACTAACAAAAATGTTTTTAATAGTGGAATAAAATAAGTTGAAGTACTAAAATTGATCAAAAATTAATAAACATGACAAGCACACACAAATCGCTAAAAACCAAACTAAAATTAAAACTGAAAGATAAAAGCAAATTAAAATATTAATAATCAATATCAATATTGTCATATAATAATCATTTATATTATTATGTTATATATTTGTTTCATTATGTTTTAACTCTGATTTAAAAAATGAGGTCAAATGTATTTGTTATAAATTACAACTGTACTGTAAAAAAATTAAATAATTCATAGTAGTTTATCAAACGATAAAATGCATCCAAATAAAGTTGATATATGTGTGTATTATGTAATAATTATTATGTATATATAAATACACACATATACATTTTTTTAGTATATATAAAATATTTATATTTACATATAATATATATTGGTTTCTGTGTGTATTTTATGTATATACATATATAAGTGTGTGTACTTTAAATTTACATAATAATTATTCATAGTACACACATATATTATGTAAACAAACTTTTAATTTGCATGCGATTAATCATGAGTATTAGTTTGACAGCACTAATTGATGGTAATAATAATAATTTTAATTT
>CM076076.1:33340471-33385471 GCA_038088235.1 Zacco platypus
CCGCCCCCAAAATGCAGGAACACGCAATGCAAGAGTGCATGTCTCTTTATCACAGCTAAAGCAAAGCAAATTAACGCGTCGCGAAAAATGAACGACAAGGAAGCACGAAAAGTGAACACACAGTGCACTAAAGTATACAAGCAATAGCTAAAATTCTAAAAATTTGCATAAAAAAATTTCTGCAGTCAACTTCCACGCCCTCATGAGTGGACACACCCCCCTAAGGGGCTGATTGGCTCACTCTCTCTTCCCCATCATGACTGGACACGCCCCTTACTGCTACTATATGAGTGGACACGCCCCCTACTGCTGATTGGCTCACTGTCTTCTCCATCATGATTGAACACGCTCCCAACTGCTAGTACTGAGTGGACATGCCCCTTACTGCTGATTGGCATACTTTCTCTTCTCCCCCACTATGAGTGGACACGCCCACTACTGTTACTGCTAAATAGACACGCCCCTTACAGCTGATTAGCTCACTCTTTCTCCTCCCCATCAAGATACTCTCTCCTCCTCCATCATGGGTGGACACGCCCCCTACTGCTGATTAGCTTACTCTCTCCTCCTCCATCATGGGTGGACACGCCCCCTACTGCTGATTAGCTTACTCTCTCCTCCTCCATCATGAGTGGACACGCCCCCTACTGCTGATTAGCTTACTCTCTCCTCCTCCATCATGAGTGGACACGCCCCCTACTGCTGATTAGCTTACTCTCTCCTCCTCCATCATGGGTGGACACGCCCCCTACTGCTGATTAGCTTACTCTCTCCTCCTCCATCATGAGTGGACACGCCCCCTACTGCTGATGAGCTTACTCTCTCCTCCTCCATCATGAGTGGACACGCCCCCTACTGCTGATGAGCTTACTCTCTCCTCCTCCATCATGAGTGGACACGCCCCCTACTGCTGATTAGCTTACTCTCTCCTCCTCCATCATGGGTGGACACGCCCCCTACTGCTGATTAGCTTACTCTCTCCTCCTCCATCATGAGTGGACACGCCCCCTACTGCTGATGAGCTTACTCTCTCCTCCTCCATCATGAGTGGACACGCCCCCTACTGCTGATTAGCTTACTCTCTCCTCCTCCATCATGGGTGGACACGCCCCCTACTGCTGATTAGCTTACTCTCTCCTCCTCCATCATGGGTGGACACACCCCCTACTGCTGATTAGCTTACTCTCTCCTACTCCATCATGAGTGGACACGCCCCCTACTGCTGATGAGCTTACTCTCTCCTCCTCCATCATGAGTGGACACGCCCCCTACTGCTGATTAGCTTACTCTCTCCACCTCCATCATGGGTGGACACACCCCCTACTGCTGATTAGCTTACTCTCTCCTACTCCATCATGAGTGGACACGCCCCCTACTGCTGATCAGCTTACTCTCTCCTCCTCCATCATGAGTGGACACGCCCCCTACTGCTGATTAGCTTACTCTCTCCTCCTCCATCATGAGTGGACACGCCCCCTACTGCTGATTAGCTTACTCTCTCCTCCTCCATCATGAGTGGACACGCCCCCTACTGCTGATTAGCTTACTCTCTCCTCCTCCATCATGGATGGACACGCCCCCTACTGCTGATTAGCTTACTCTCTCCTCCTCCATCATGAGTGGACACGCCCCCTACTGCTGATTAGCTTACTCTCTCCTCCTCCATCATGAGTGGACACGCCCCCTACTGCTGATTAGCTCATTCTCTCTCCTCCTCCATCATGAGTGGACACGCCCCCTACTGCTGATTAGCTTACTCTCTCCTCCTCCATCATGAGTGGACACGCCCCCTACTGCTGATGAGCTTACTCTCTCCTCCTCCATCATGAGTGGACACGCCCCCTACTGCTGATTAGCTTACTCTCTCCTCCTCCATCATGAGTGGACACGCCCCCTACTGCTCATTGGCTACAAGTGTGTTGTGCTGATCAGTCCGATCCACTTTCAACGATTCTCAGAAATTGCAAACTGCACCTTAAAGTTTTTAGTTTCAGTTAGCTATAATAACTCTGGTCCGTACGTGGCCTCAGGTGATCTGAATCGCGGGTCAGCGAGTTGCTCCACAGTTTTGTTATCGACGGTCCACCAGATCTCCTGCTTTTCTGAGTAAAGGTGAGGCAGATGCACCCGACAGGACAGCGCCATTTTATCTCCTGAAATGACAACACAACACAGAGCGTTCAGTGATTCATATCCCAGAAAACACGGCAAAAGTAGCGAAAGGAGAAGACGCTCACCCGGAGTCACCGTGTAGCTCTGATTCACATCGGGATTCAGAATCTTGGGAACTTTATTGCCGACGTCAGGAACTGCAAGAGAGAAAGATTTTAAACGTTTTTGAAAGAGTCTGCATTTATTTGATCAAAAATACAGTAAAATATTATTGCTGTTTTCTACAGGAATATACTGTAAACTGTAAATTATTCCTGAGATCAAAAACTTTGTGTTTTGTATGTATTGCACCATGAAAATGAAGTTCAAACTGCTTGTAGGATTCAGAATGACGCTGTATGACGAGACGAAACAAGTCAAGAAGAGATGAGAAGGTCTTACCAACAGCTGTGATGTTGATCACGCGCGTGAACTGCAGCGCGCGTCCGTTCATCTGATATGAAACCACACACGTGTAGAGGCCAGCGTACGTGACATACATCCTGTAGATCTCCAGATTGTCTCCTTTTACCTCTCGGTCGCCTCTAAAATATTCAGAGCTGCACGACTGCAGAGAGAGGTCAAAGTTCAGATGACAAACACCATTACGCGGCTATTTGGAATACTTGATTCTGATTGGTCGATAGTGGCATTCAGTGGTCAAACTGTACATTACATGTTTCTCAAATCACTCTTTCTTCTCACATAAATAAATAAATAAATAAATGCATGGACATGAATACTGATCAGTAGTAGTTCAGTTATTTTTTTTGTTTTTTCAGTTTTAGTTATTTTAGTACATGAAGTTAAACTAAAGGAAGATGAGTTCAAGCTTTTTTTTTTTAATAATACTTCAGTAACATAAGTTACATTTTTAGTTAAATGCATTTCTGATCATCAGGGTTTCCCAAAATGGAGTTTGAGTTCATAAAAAGCTAGTAAATAATAATAAAATTTTTTAAATAATTACTTAAATTATTATTAGTGTTGGTATCCTTAACTAAAATTAGTAATATATATATATATATATATATATATATATATATATATAATAATTGTTAAATGAAATTAAATTTATCATAATTTTATTTCAGTTAATTACAAAGGCATCGTTTCTAATTTTCATTCAGTTTAAGTGCTAAAATGACTACTAATAAAAAGACATTTAAAATTTTACTACTAATAAAAAGACATTTAAAATTTTACAACTAATAATTTTTTTTACTACTAATAAAAAGACATTTAAAATTTTACTACTAATAAAAAGACATTTAAAATTTTACAACTAATAATTTTTTTTACTACTAATAAAAAGACATTTAAAATTTTACTACTAATAAATTTTTTTACTACTAATAAAAAGACATTTAAAATTTTACTACTAATAAAATTTTTTACTACTAATAAAAAGACATTTAAAATTTTACTACTAATAAAATTTTTTACTACTAATAAAAAGACATTTAAAATTTTACTACTAATAAATTTTTTTACTACTAATAAAAAGACATTTAAAATTTTACTACTAATATTTTTTTTTACTACTAATAAAAAGACATTTAAAATTT
Source organism: Zacco platypus (assembly GCA_038088235.1). Lineage (NCBI taxonomy): Eukaryota > Metazoa > Chordata > Actinopteri > Cypriniformes > Xenocyprididae > Zacco > Zacco platypus. The sequence continues at coordinate 33,344,191 of CM076076.1, forward strand.
TACTACTAATAAAAAAATTTACTACTAATAAAAAGACATTTAAAATTTTACTACTACTAATTTTTTTTTACTACTAATAAAAAGACATTTAAAATTTCACTACTAATACATTTTTTTTTACTACTAATAAAAAGACATTTTAAAAATTTTACTCAACAAACAAAACGAGTAAAATTTCAAAATAAAAAAAATATAAAAATAAAAAGAAATTGAAAATATTTATAAATACAATACTACTATGATACTAAAATAACACTGCGGCTGACAAAAAGGTTTGGGAATCCCTAATATAGATGATTATATAGTGTTAATAATCACTTCAGACATTATTCGTGTATTTTTTACACATAAAACTCTAATATAGCTGGATTATATTTTCTAAAGGAACCACAATTGTTATTGCCCAAGCAGCAGGTTTCTGTGTTTTCTGAGTATTGCACCATGGAAATGCAGTTAAAACACAGGGCCGTTTGACTGACGTGACCTTTAACAAGAAATATAGAGTCCTAGTTTGTATTTGCTCATGTCTGCAGTGTTTTTATTTGCTGCACTTTCGAGGTCAACGGTTTAATCTCCACAGGTGCTCATGAAAACTCTTTCCTTCTGTTGAAACCGGAAGATTTCTTTTAGCAGTCAGTAGGATTTAGTCACGCCACCAATAAATCACCAATATTATTGGTACATTTTCCTAGAAGAAAATTTACTCAACCGCCATGATGAGAAAGAACAGCCATTTTCATTCATATAACATCTTTGTTTAGATGCGCATATCTTTTCTTGCATTGTCACGACTCGTTAAACTGAAAAGTGCCTGTGCTGATTTGCATTTCTATAGTTCTGCTGACAATCAACCTCTGAACTGAATAACGCTGATTGTTTGCAAGCGCCTCTTGCGTTCGCGTCTTCTCAGTTCATTAGCCGCGTGACTCTGGAGATTAAGAAATTCATTTCCTTCATAATGCTTGGATGAGCTTTCAGTATCATTTTTAATAATGATGGCCTCAGATGTTTGTCCACACACACACACACACACACACAGACTCACGTGGTACCAGGTGACGGAGTGAGTGCTGTTGGGCAGCGTGAGGGTGTTCAGGTCAGGACAGGTGAGGGTTCGATCGCTCTGGATCGGTACGGTCAGGTTCAGGTGAGGTCGAGCTCTGGGGTCACACTTGCTGTCCCCCTGAACGACCTCCAGCTCCACACTGATCTTCACACACGAGGAAATGTTGCTGCCGCACGCAAAAACACACACATGGTTACACGTTTAGATTTAGATCCAAAAAATACAATATTATATTGAATTATATTATATTATATTATCCTAACACTAACATAATGAAATAACCAGCATTTTTGTTCCACACTTATATTTAGAGCCAGATTATATTATATTATATTATATTATATTATATTAATTATATATTATATTATATTATATTTTATTAATTATATATTATATTACATTAATTATATATTATATTATATTATATTATATTAATTATATATTATATTATATTATATTATATTAATTATATATTATATTATATTATATTATATTAATTATATATTATATTATATATTATATTATATTAATTATATTATAAATTATATTATATTATATTAATTATATTATATATTATATTATACTATATTAATTATATTATATATTATATTATATTATATTAATTATATTATATCTTATATTATATTATCCTAACACTAACATGATGGAATAACCAGCATTTTTGTTCCACGCTTTTATTTAGAGCCAAATTATATTAAATTATATTATATGTTATGTTATGTTATGTTATATTATATTATATTATATTATATTATATTAATTATATATTATATTATATTATATTATATTAATTATATATTATATTATATTATATTATAGTATATTATATTATATCTTATATTATATTATCCTAACACTAACATGATGGAATAACCAGCATTTTTGTTCCACGCTTTTATTTAGAGCCAAATTATATTATATTATATTATATGTTATGTTATGTTATATTATATTATATTAATTATATTAGTATTATATTATATTATATTAATTATATATTATATTATATTATCCTAACTCGAACATGATGAAACATATATGTAACAATATAATTACATTTTTGTAACATTTATAATTTTGCCATATACTGTATGGCATTTTAAATTGTGATATGATAAACAATTCAGATAATTCACTGCTGCTTTTGCAGGTTAAAAGTACAAAATACCATAGAAAACTTAGAAGGATATATTAAGGGAAAGAGGAACTAGTTATCAAGATCACCCCAGTGAGCGTGAAACATCATTCTCAACCCATTTTACTTCCATAATGTGATGATAAAGTGACCAAACCAGACTAATTCAGCTTCTTTAAGACCAGTTGATCAGGTTTGAGGTGTGTGTTTACCGCAGCATGCAGATGTACAGTCCCGTGTCCTGCGCCGTGGCCGGCTGTATCCACAGGTACTCGCGGTCTTTGAGCAGTGTGTGTAGTTTGAGGTTGATGGGCTGCTCGAGCTCGTGCGTTAGTGTGCGTCGGTACCACAGCAGAGACAGACTGCTGTTCAGAGTCTGACTGTAGCTGTAGAGCGTGGGGTGAGAGAAGAGAGGACAGTAGAGCCACGCCACCTCGCCCTCATACACCCACACCGAACCCTGGCTCCACACGCCCCAGTCCAGACACTGCACCTCTGAAACCACACACACACACACACACACACACACACACGCGCACACACACACGCGCACACACACACACGCACACACACACACACACGCACACACACACACACACATACACACACACACACACACACGCACACACACACACACACACACACGCGCACACACACACGCACACACACACGCACACACGCGCACACACACACGCACACATGCACACACACATGCACACGCACACGCACACACACGCACACACGCACACACACACACACACACGCACACATGCACACACACATGCACACGCACACGCACACACACGCACACACGCACACACACACACACACACGCACACACACACACGCAAGCGGCATGTTAGATGGAGAATAAACAAGGAATCTCACGTATTTCAGAAAAAATCTCAGCAATGTCTCAGATTTTCTATCTGCGGCACACATTTTATAGCTCTAAAACACAATAAAAACAGTGAAATATTGTCATCATTTAAAATGACTATCAGAGGAAATTTTATTGCTCAAACGTGTGGTTTTCACAGCTCAGGTGATGGAATGGGGTTATTAGTTATGTTTCGTTGAAGTACATTACCGGTCAAAAGTGTGGAATAACTACTTTTTTTTTTTTTTGAAAGAGTCTCTTCTGCTCACCAAGGATGCATTTATTTGATCAAAAATACAGTAAAAATTAAGACATATTTTTACAAATTAAAATAGCTGTTTTCTATGTGAATATACTGTGAAATATAATTTATATCCAGTGATCAAAGCTGAATTTTCAGCATCAGTGTCACATGATCCTTCAGAAATCATTCTGATATGATGATTTGATGCTCAAGAAACATTTATGATTATTATCAATGTTGAAAACAGTTGTGCTGCTTCATATTTCTGTGGAAACTACCGTTCAAAATTAAAAAATAATAATAATTTAATACTTTTCACACTTTAAACTGGTCAAAAGTGACAGTAAAGACATTTATAAAGTTACAAAAGATTCTATTTCAAATAAACACTGTTCTTTTAGAACTTTCTATTCATCAAAGAATCTTTAAAAAAAAATTATTATATCATGGTTTTCAAAAAATATTAAGCAGAAAAGTAGTTTTCAATATTGATAAGAATAAGAACCATTATGAATAATTGACCATATGCACGGTTACTTCCTGGTTTTCGTTAAGCCAGTTTGTGTGTTTCCATCAATGCTTGCCTTTTTAAAGTTAAATTTACATTTTATCACTTATAGTTATCACACTTGCCTAATTTGCCAATAAAGACGAAGCTAACGGGAACATCTGACTAAGAAACGGCGTGTCTGTAAGTAGACACGAACACACAATTTTCCAGCATTTTTTAATGTGATGACCACAAACATTATTTGTTCATCCATCTTAGATTTTCCCCAGTTGCAAAACCGAAAAAAAATATAACATTTGATATAAAAACAATAAAACAGACATTAATTACTATTATAACCTGCAGATGGCAGCAGAGGAGCACTTATTGGCTCATATTAGCCATTTTCTGTGATAGCTTTTCACTTTTGAATAATTATTAAACATTATAAAATCACTAAAAAAGTAGTTTGTCAAGCTTTTCTTGTGAATGAATCACAGAAAGCGATCGCGGCGCTCTCTTTATAATCACTGAAGCGGCCCGTCAGAGCAGCACACTTGTGAAAACCCACATTTTGTTCTAAAGCGCACAATAAATACTTAATTTGCAGTGTTTTTTTACACAAAAGTGTGAAAACTGATGGTCAAATTGAGGAGGAACACTGAAGATGTCATCTTACGTTTGAATAACTAAATTAATCATCATTTAAGTGACTATATTCTGATTATAAACTGTAAAAGTATTACACAACAGTGACATTTCACTGGAAGTTCTGATGTTCCACTGAAATATGAAGCAGCACAACTGTTTTCAACATTGATAATGATCATAAATGTTTCTTGAGCATCAAATCATCATATCAGAATGATTTCTGAAGGATCATGTGACACTGATGCCGAAAATTCAGCTTTGATCACTGGATATAAATTATATTTCACAGTATATTCACATAAAAAACAGCTGTTTTAAATTGTAAAAATATGTCTTAATTTTTACTGTATTTTTGATCAAATAAATGCATCCTTGGTGAGCAGAAGAGACTCTTTCAAAAACCAAAAAAAAAGTAGTTATTCCACACTTTTGACCGTTAATGTACTTCAACGAAACATAACTAATAACCCCATTACATCACCTGAGCTGTGAAAACCACACGTTTGAGCAATAAAATTTCCTCTGCATGGGCTCAAACACACACTTATACACTTAAACCCCTGCACACACACACATTATTGCGTGCAAATCAATATTAGGTAATTGAGCTATCAAATTTACGACATGAACATGGTGTAAAATTTAAAACATTAAAAAGACCGAATCAATTACAGCTTTAAACTCACACATCAGCAACTAATGCATCAATATGAAATTAATACCTAGGTATGCTCTTTCTCTCTCACACACACACACACACACACACAGTCTGCGCAAACAGAAACTTATGCACATGCAATTTCAATAAAATAATGAAAGATAAGGTGATCTGTTTGAGTGTAAATGCTGATCCTGCTAATGTCAAAAAGTCTATTTAAATAAATTACCATGCAAAATCAAACTCATTCATACCACATGCACAAATCAAACCATATGCACACACACACACACACACACACACGCGCGGGCAGGTGGTGTCAGGATCGGTCTGTGGGACGGGCAGAGCGAGCGGTGTGTGTGTGTGTGTGTGTAATTGGTCTGTCACTTTCCAGCTGGGAGGGGATTAGTCTTCCTATTAAGAGTGTCTTAGTACAAGCGTTCACACACACCCGCACGGCATTATAAATGACCCCCTTCTGGAACAATCCATTTCCTGTCCCGCAGCGGGAAGCGTTTTTAATTAACCCCTGCTTCCAGAGGTGCAACCGGCCCATAATCCCATGACCGCGCTTCACACACACAAATATTATGACATATAGCAGCACATGCGATACGGCCGAAACCTGAAAACCTCTGCTGTATTTCAGGCTGTGATATCAATATATCCGCTGAAACTCTCTCGGATTGGTTCTAGACGTGACGTTAAGGTGCTCTGGAAGTCTGACGCCGGTGTCCTCAGAGGTGCTTTCAGATGTACTGAAGTCTGTCACGTCGGAAACGGCAAACTTCCGTTTCAGATTCAGAAACACCCACAGTAAAGGAAACTTCACTTCCTGCGTGATCTGAGTTTAGAAAGTCTGTTTTTTCTTTTAGGAGAATTCCAAAAGGGTCATCTTTGACGTGTTTCCAAGTTTCAGGGGATTTTGTAAAACTTTCTGATGCAATTTATGGCTTTTCATTTGATTATTTTGTCTTATCTTTAAAAGGAACCTTGCCAGTTAATATATTTAAATTTGTTATATATAAATTAATGCATATATATATATATATATATATATATATATATATATATATATTTTTTTTTTTTTTTTTTTTTTTTGATGTAATGCTTGCATTAATTTATATATAACAAATTAATGCATATATATATATATAAAAATAAAATTAATTAATATTAAATATAGATTTTTATATAAATAAAAAATACATTATATGTATATATATACATATATATATATATATAAAATATATTTAAATGTAACATATATATAACTAATATTAAATATTGATTTTTCTATAAATAAAAAATTAAATATATATATTTTAATTATAGAAAAATCAATATTTAATATTAGTTATATACAGTATATTATATACTGTATTATATACAGTATGCAAGCATGCATCCAGTGTTTATATTAATAAAACTAATAAAAAACTATTTCAGTACATAAAAATAAAGCTGAAATAAAAATATAAAAAAATATAAAAACTGTATGAAAAACAAACAATAATGTAAGTACTAAAATGACTAAACTACTAATATAGTTTTTGATAATATTTAGAACTTATTTTTATATTTTGACTTTAATTTTACATAAAAAATTATAGAATAAAATAAATAAAATAAAATAATTAAAATAAATACATTTAAAAATTTATATTTATTTATTATAAAATTATCTATAGTTTTTATTATTTAATTTATTACTTAAATTAGAACTGTTGACTTCAACAACGATATGTTTTATATATATATATATATTTAATTTATTTCAGTTAACGTTTATTTAGTTTCAGGTGACAAAATGGTTCATAATAACCTTTGTGCCGAGCAAACGGCAATGAATTAAACGAATATAATTCATAAAGTATTGCAAATAAAATGGCCGACCTCACTATTGTTCTTTAAATATAATAAAAAACTGGAAACGCACTGGAAATCCCTCTCATTTCCATCAACCTTATAAACATTTACACCTGATTCATTCACTTCAGTAGAGGTAGACTGTGATTTAAGCTCACGCCTCTGCTGATTGGTGGCGGCTGTTCATGCGATCAATTATGTAAATGTGAGATCTGATTGGTTGCTGACAGATTAGGAGGATGGATATAGTCTCCGGGCAAGAGAGCAATAGAGGATTCATCCTTCACCGTCCACAGACCGACCAATCACAGCCGCTCAATCAAACACCACTCTCACCTGATTGGACGGAGGCCTGAGTGACAGGTGCAGAAGAGCCGCCCATCTTTAAAACGCAGAGACAGAGAAATGTGACGACCAACGGCATCCTGAAGAGAGAGAGAGAGAGAGAATGAGTCTGTGTGAGATCGACTGCCTACATTTCATCAGATATTCCCTCAGTTTATTATCAGAGTCCATAAAACACCGCTGAAGGTGTTTTTACTACACGACAGTTTTAAGAGCGCTAGAGGAGGAGGAAAATTAATGGAATAAGAAAGAAAAGGAAGATGCGCATGAGTGCAGATTCAGGCGTTTACCGGAAGACGCACGAGTCAAGAGACAAATGAATCCTTCCTTCACGTCACCATGTTTCAGAAAACATCAGAACACCGACCGAGTCGAGTCAGAACAGAACGAGAGTCACTTGTGTGAACTGGATCAGTTGATTCATTGAAAAGATTCAACTCGAAGGAACAAAACACGACGCATGTTAAGAATGCGTGCATTTAAAATAAACAAAAGCGACTGCGTTTTATCGCTTAAATGCCTTTATTTGGTGTGCAAAAGCTCGTGGGCGAATAATTACTGGCTGTTTGTAAACAGGAAGGGACGATCAACTGGAAGTGGCACAGTAACCCGTACATGAACATATGGAGCAGCAGCTTGATTGAATTTAAATTGTAAAAACCAAACCCTGCGCCCTTGAATGAATGAACGATCCTGTGCCAGGAGAGACAGACTGAGAGACAGACTGAGAGAGAGAGAGAGAGAGAGAGATGAATGGTGCTGGACAGCAACCGTCTCTTCACTGTCACCACGGCAACATACATCACTGGCCTGTAATGGCACAACACACACACACACACACACACACACACACCTACTAACATCTCTGAGTCAAAGCCAAACTGTGAGCTCTGTAAGAATTAATTCACATGCTAATAGTTTCACACACACAGTCATTCATAATCAAAGGGTTAAAAAGCCTTAATGATTTATTAATGGCCTCATGTCATGCATTTATGCCAAGACTTGAACATTGGGGGGAATAAATATGCCCAAATAAACCATTTATTAAAGGTTATGGGTATAATGTGTTCATGAGATCGAGATGATATGACGAACTATTTCACTTTTATTTGACTCAAAGTCTCAATGAAAAACATTACAGGTGCATTTTGAAATGTTTTCAATAATCTAGTGCCGTGACTAACGATTATTTTGGTAATCGGGTGATTATTTTGACGATTAATCAGATCATTTTTTTGCGGTAAAATGAAATTGCCTTTAACGCTTGTGGAGTGAAAACCCTCTCACACCAAATACTGGATTCAATCTTTTTGTCAGCTTGTTTTCTTTCAATTGACACTTCGCCGGCAGTTTGATTGACAGGCGATCTGACCAATCATAACCCAGAATCCGCCATTTTGTCCGTCAAAGCGGTCAGGGGAGTTAGTAGATTAACGTTGGTGAACTTGAATCACGTCTTGAAACAACATTCCTTCTGATGTTCATTCATGTTTATTTGATGCTATAAATGAACTAGTATGAAGAGATGATCGCTTCACGAGGAGCTACAGCGATCTGTCACCACACATTAAACACACACTAGACGCTATTTATTGATTAAACTTCTTTAAAACATTACAGTATTTTAAATATGAAACTGTTTCATACGTTGTCAGTGTCCTCTTTTGCTCCACGATGTATTTTTCACAGCGTGAGAACATGATGTGTGGCACGAGAGCGTCATAGCAACAGTAACTAAAGGGGGCAGGGCTTTGAGAACGCTCATTTTGTATTTATTTTTGGAACAGATCGATCGTAGCCCTTATTTATCTCACCTCAGTGGTTTTTCTGGATAATTTTGTTAATTTTTCTTAAAATATGAAAAGATTTTCCACTGTTTATTACACTAGTGTGCTTTAATGTTTAAACAGGAAATTTGTTTTGAAATTCTTTCATTTTGGGTGTTTTTTATGACAAAAAGTCACACTTGTGGTGTTCCCGGTCAAAAATGTCCAGCCTGCATAAAAATAACTAAGAAATCACTATTTTATGAGCAAATACTGGATTCAATCTTTTTGTCAACTTGTTTTCTTTAAATCAGGACAGGTTTTGTATTTATTTTTGGCACTGATCTGAGGATAAACTTCCTCTCTGTGCAGAAGAAAGCCTGTAATACTCAAAATGGTGCGTTTGTGTACATGAATGCGTGTGTATGTGCGCGGATGCACGAGTATCCACACATGCAGAGGTCCGAGCCCACATGTAAATATGTGAAAATGAACATGATGAATGCTCCTGATTTTTTCTCTGATTTTCGACTCTCCCATTCATTTTCAATGGACGGTCACTTTTGACCAATATAAGCTCAGATCAGTGAGGCCTACGATCGATCACATCCAAAAATAAACACAAAACCTGTCCTAATTGAAAGAAAACAAGTTGATAAAAAGATTGAATCCAGTATTTAGTGACAATGTAGCATAACGAGAGATTTACAAGCAATTTTTTGTTACGATGTGGGAAAAAAACTAAAAATTACAAAAATTACAAAAATCATCAAAAAAAATTTTGGGAAGTTGTTAGAATCTGTTTAATGTGATAACATTACCTAGCATTTTCAGATCAAAGTGGGTCAAAGTGACACGAAGGGTTAAAATGTCTTAAAATACACGTATAATAACAACAATTGGTTCAAATAAAGTATCAAAAGCAGTTTTATTGAACAACAATGTTAAAATACATCATATAATCAACTTAGATTATATAGTGATGATGGGCGCTAATGAAACACTACTTCATGAAGCTTCGAAAACCTTTACGAATCTTTTGTTTCGATTCAATGGTTCGGAGAGCCAAAGTCACGCGGTTTCAGTAAATGAGGTTTTGAAATTTCAATGGTTCACCGCTATTATCTGATCTCTAATGAGTTTTACACATTTGTGGACGATTTAATGAGGTATTTGTATAATTAAAAGGAATAATAGTAGTTAATAGTCTCTGTTTAGCTGACCACAAACAATGAAGCCCTGAAAACTGATTAAAGAAATACATATTATACAGACATAATATTGAATGTTATTAGACGATTAGTTAAATTGCATCTGATTGATTATACTTTCAATTAAACATTTGCAATGGGTTTGTAAAAGCTGTTTTTGTGCATGTTTGTTGCATTTACAGTGTTTTGACCAGCAGGGGTCACCAGCGTGTGGCGTTCGAAACTGATTCAATTGATTCGAAGCTTTGAAATGTTTGAATATAACTCCGATTGTGTTCGTCTGAAAGAAGATAGTCGGATACACCTAGGATGGCTCGAGGGTGAGCAAATCATGGGATCATTTTAATTGTCGGGTGAACTATCGCTTTAAACTTTTATTTTGAAATCGCGATACACAACAGTTTGCATATTTAGAAACCTGTGTTAGTGTAATGATTTACGTTACAAATCTGGTGAAACGGTGGACGTTGCGTTCAAAGATGAATGTTAAATGTAAAAAAAAACTCGCATATATTTATCTAATTATCATATGCGGTAAAACACTGAATAATATACAGTAAAACAAGAACAATATGTTAAACATTCAGCTATTCTTTCAGCTACTCTTTCTCGATAACGCATGTGTTTAACGCACCAAATACAGAAATTTAGTTTAGTAATTCAACATTTTCTTTCCTCTATGAATTAACAGGACAGTTCACCCAAAAAAACTGAAGACCATATTTTAAAAAATTTGCTTATTCTTTGTCCATGCAATGAAAGTCAATGGGGTCCAATGTTGAACGTTCTTCAAAATATCTTCTTTTGTATTTTTCAGTTGAAAATAAAGTCATGCAGGTTGGAAATGAGGTGAGAGCGAGTAAATGACGAGTTCCTCTTTAAATGCTACCGTGCCTTTAAGACTTCTATATAAATGTAAATGTGCCACGGTTGTAAATACCATAAAATTCCATCTATAAATGTACAAATGTTGAATAAATGAACTCAGTGCGTTTCAGGAAGTTCTTTTGATTGGATAAAGGTATTAATTATGATGTCACACACACACCAGCAGACGAACCCAAAATCCTGGAGTCTCAGCTGAGACTAAATAAAATGATCGAAAACCTAATTAGAGCAGTTAGTGTGATGAGTCCAAAATAACGACATCATCTCCGAACGCTCCAGTTCAGATAAAATCTCCATCCTGCTTATCTGAGCGTCACAAATGTGCGTTTTAATTTCCCTGAGATGCATTAGGGCGAAATTAGAGCATCATGGGAATTCATTAGACTCATCCTTCAAAACCCACTTCATCGATTCGCACAAGTTTGAACGAATCGCTAAATTACTTAAAAGGGTAAGCTCCAGAAACGCTTCATTATTTGTTTTGGGGGGAAATCAGATTATGTGTGATCGATGCCGCGCTCGTCCAGACAGACGCACGGAGCTGGACGAGAGGGACGCGACGGACACAAAACCCGGTCAAATAATCTATCGCTGTAGAGTAAGAGGCCAATTAGTCACGAAACTGTACTGAGAACACACACACACTCACACACACTCACACACACACTCACACACACACACACACTCACACACACTCACACACACACTCACACACACACTCACACACACACTCACACACACTCACACACACACACACACACACACTCACACACACTTACACACACTCACACACACACACACACTCACACACACACTCACACACACTCACACACACACACACTCACACACACTCACACACACTCACACACACTCACACACACTTACACACACTCACACACACTCACACACACACACACACACTCTCACACACTCTCACACACTCTCACACACACACTCTCACACACACACACTCACACACACACACTCTCACACACTCTCACACACTCTCACACACTCTCACACACACACACACACTCTCACACACACACACACTCACACACACACACACACACACACACACACTCACACACACACACTCTCACACACTCTCACACACTCTCACACACACACACACACACTCTCACACACACACACACTCACACACACACACACACACACACACACACTCACACACACACACTCTCACACACTCTCACACACTCTCACACACACACACACACACTCTCACACACACACACACTCACACACACACACTCACACACACACACACACACTCTCACACACTCTCACACACTCTCACACACACACTCTCACACACACACACACTCACACACACACACACACACACACACTCTCACACACACACTCACACTCTCACACACACACACACTCACACACACACACACACTTGTCTATTTTTGTATCATGGTGGGAATTTCCCATAAACTTCTGATGCTTTTATATAAAGGTCATTTGCTCGAACACCAGCTACTAATCACACATTTTGGGATTTTTAGATGTTATTTTGTCCCTTTATGAAGCTTATATGCGTATTTGCTCAGCACAATGACAGCAAAATCAGACAATTATACTTAATTAAAACTAAAAAGTGTTTCTTCAAATAAAATAAATGTGAACTGAAAAAATTTATATTAACAGAGAGCAACAATCCTGTTTCAGAAGTAAAAACTCCACTTATTTTTTGTCCATCCATAGAGAAATTGATTTTTATTGATAAATTATAAATCAGTAAAGACTTATAAAGCCCTACTGTGAGCTACGAGGTTGTTCATCGATGTTATTTGTTATTTACAAGTCGTCAACCTGCATTATATCAGCTTATTTTTATGTTGAACACTTGAATTCATGGTGAAAAACTACATTACCCATGATGCTGTACAGAAATTCCACCAATCAGAGTTAAAACAAGCTAAATGCGTGAAAAAAAATCTCTTTGGCTCCGCCCACTCCCATGAAGCACTGCTAATGACGTAATCGAGTCTCCTTACACTCAAAATACATTTGGTTACACTTTATTTTAAGGTGTCAGAGTTACTGAATGTACTTACTGTAGGGTTAGAGTTAGGATGAGGGTTGGTTTAGGGTTAATTGCATGTAATTATGCATAATTTATAGTCATTATTATAGTTACATGTAACATATGTAACAATGACACTGTAAAATAAAGTAAAATAAATACCCACACATATATATATATATCTGCACCGACACTAAATTTCTCCACCAATAGCTGATTATTATCTGCCGATAACGATAGTTTCTGTCGGGGTTTCTGTCTTTTATACCTTCTTCTAAATGAATGATAATTTCATTATAATTAATATTTTCAATTATTATACCAAAGAAATGCAAATAAAAACTTTATTCTCTCCATTTCAAGTTGTTTCAAGCAAACACATTACTCAAATGAATAATTCTGAAGATTAAATTAATACTTCTGAACTTTCTGAATGTTATTAACTCATATAATTACTATTAATATTGAACATCAAACTGGTTTCTAAGCGTTTTCTCTACACAAAGTACAGTGCATTTTCCTGATTGACAGGATATATCAGCGGATCATCGGCCGATAGTGTGAAAATGAGCTTTTATCGGATGATTTTTTTATCGGAAGCTGAAACGATGAACTCTACTGTAAACTATTCATAACTTATTTTAAGTGTGACACAAACAAAACCTGATCCACAGCCACAGCTTTGATTTACTATCATTAAAAACACACTTTCCAAACTCTACAATTATACATAAATATTATTAAAATACATTTACACGCATTCATCACCGAGCGTGTGACGTTAAACGGCTCCAAGCTGTTCTACTTACATGATCCCGGCGCACTTTTTTGGTGAAAATCAGATTATATGGGAGTGACCCGATGCCGTGATAGTCCAGACAGAGATCGGAGACGACACCACAGAAAACAAATCTATCAACATACAGTAAATGCCACATTAGTCACATCACTGTACGAGAACAACACGCCCACAACACCTCAAACACAACTGTACACACGCCTTTAAAACAGAGGATGAAGTGATTAGATTACAGATAAAGAATGAGTACAATGAGGTACAAATTATCATAGTATTTCATTTTTATTTTTACTAGTTCTGAGCATTAGATCAGGCTGTACTCACATGGTGCAGGTCCGGTTCTTCTCGTCAGTCCGGGTCACTGCTGCAACAGAACCACAAACTTAGACCAGAACAGACACATAAACCAGTCTCCTCTGATCCTCTCTCTCTCTCTCTGTCTCTCTCTCTCTCTCTCTCTCTGTCAGCCGGGACGGGGGCATGATTTAACGGCCCCTCTGCGCGTCACTGTAAATCGTTAAGGCAAACCGACGGGACTCTCATCCAATCAGAGCGACGCGCTCGAGCGCAGTTTCCACATCCATCTCACCTGAGTGTGGCGCTGGGATTACGAGCGGTCGCTCAGGTGTGATGAACGCTCACGCTCTCTTCACGCACAAGAGGAAGTTAAACATGATTACGGAAATCCTGTGATCTAAATAACAAGCGCTCGCATTTCCAGCGCAGCGATGCTGTGAAGATTGTTTCTTACTTTCCTCGACCGCGGTTCATCTTTACGCACATGATGTTTTCCAATGATAAGCAATCTGATCTCACATGCAACGTGACAATTTTTTTTAACAAATGATTACACGTATTTTGACACGCTTGTTGACGGTTATTAGATTTTCAGAAACTGCTGAACAAACGGACAGTATGTGATGATGTTGTGAAAGTGTTGTGCTCTTTTCTCAAGTGCTTCATTTGAGTGGCTATTTGTTTCTAAAAAGTGTCAATAAATCTCTTTGAATATCAAACATATTTGCATGTGGTATATGCATGTGCAAATATATATATATACACATATATATATATATATATATACAGCTCTGGAAAAAATTAAGAGACCACTGCATATTTTTTGTTATTTTGACCAGTTGTTGCTTTTGGC
Organism: Zacco platypus; assembly: GCA_038088235.1. Lineage (NCBI taxonomy): Eukaryota > Metazoa > Chordata > Actinopteri > Cypriniformes > Xenocyprididae > Zacco > Zacco platypus. The sequence goes on from CM076076.1 coordinate 33,359,426, forward strand.
AAATAAATGCTCTAAATTACAATATTTTTATTTGGAATTTGGTAAAAATGTCAGCAGTTTATAGAATAAAACAAAAATGTTAATTTTACCCAAACACATACCTATAAATAGTAAACCCAGAGAAACTGATAATTTTGCAGTGGTCTCTTAATTTTTTCCAGAGCTGTATATAAATTATACTACCTCTATATATGTAAATAGTAAAAATATTTTCACTACTTTCAATGATATATATTGTTATATTTTTACTGTATGTATATAAAATGTATAATATTTCTGTATATGTACATAATAAATATTTTTATATATTTTCAATGATATATATTGTTATATTTTTACTGTATGTATATATAATTTATAATATTTCTGTATATGTAAATAATAAATATATGTATATATTTTAATGATATATATTGTCATATTTTACTGTATATATATATATTATAATTTATATGTATAATTTATAATACTTATGTATATGTAAATAATAAATATATTTATATATTTTAGATATATTGTCATATTTTTAATGTGTGTATATATATATATATATATAATTTATAATACCTCAGATATATATATATATATATATATATATATAATCCATATATTTTGTAGATAATTTTATATTTTATATATATATTTATATATATATATATATATATAATTTATAATACCTCAGATATATATATATATATATATATATATATATATATATAATCCATATATTTTGTAGATAATTTTTTATTTAAATATATATTTTTATATATATATATATATATATATATATATATATAAAATGTATCACACTTCTATATATGTAGATAATAAATTATTTATATTTTTATTGATATTGTCATATTTTTACTGTATATAAAGTGGGTCAAATTATTTTTAATCAGCCTTCTGTCAGAGATGTTCTTCACACAAACTGTGTTGTTCCGAGAGTATTCAATAAAAATGAATATATCACTATGCACTTTGCTATATAATCATAACAATAATCATCACACACTCATATATACAGCAACTCATATACACACTCATATATGCAGCAACATTCACACGAGACTCATGATACTTTCCGACACTTTCGCTCAGTGACACTGAAGAGAGGAAGTGTTCAGATGGAGAATAATCACAGGTGAACCATAACAACAATAAAGCAGCAGGAATGAGAGCATAAAGACACTAACCAGCTCGCGCGCTCCGTGAAGACGCATTCTCGTCGCTCCGCTGCAGTTTAAACGCGGGTTTGGTGACGGTTCAGCGTCCGGTGAACGTTTCCGCGTTTCTCCATGTGAACGGAAACAAACACGCACATCTACGGTCACATCTGGCCGCACCAGCGCAGGCTCCTCCCACGGAAATCCCACGCGTTTGCACAACTCCAGTCAAACTGTCCGAGAACGATATTGTTGCACAAAACTAAACAAAACAACATCATATAATCTTAATTCATGCATTTTTGTTGATATAGATAACTTATATTTTATATTTTTTATTATGTTGTAACTATTTTTAAAATTAAATATAAATTATGAATTATAATTTAAATTTCGTGTATCGTTTTTGTCTACTATTAGGCCTACTATTAATATTTATTATTAATATTTTCTGCTGTTTGAGGATCTGTATAATGATTTTTTTTCTGTGTCGTTTTTGTTTATTATTATTATTATTTCTATTTTTTGCTGTGTCAGGATCTGTACGCCTATAATGAAAATTTCATGTCGTTTTTATTTATTTATTTATTTGCTGTTTGAGGATCTGTACAATAAATATTTTGTGTATCGTTATTATTTATTATTATTATTAGCCAAATATTTTTGCTGCTTGAGAATCTGTATAATTCTATAATAATCTGTAAAAAAAAATCTATTGTAATTCTGCTCCATTCAACTCTGTTCTATTCTATTCTGATGTTTTATTCTGTTCTATTCAATTTTATTCTATTCTGCTCTGTTCTATTCTACTCTGTTCTATTATACTCTGCTCTGTTCTATTTTTTTCTATTCTGCTCTGTTCTGCTCTGTTCTATTCTATTCTGCTCCGTTCTATTCTGTTCTGCTCTATTCTATTCCGCTCTGTTTTATTCTATTCTGCTCTATTCAATTCTGTTCTGTCCTATTCTATTTTATTCTATTCTCTTCTGCTCTGTTCTATTATATTTTGTTCTGTTCTGTTCTATTATATTCAGCTCTGTTCTATTCTATTCTGCTCCGTTCTATTCTGTTCTGCTCTATTCTATTCTGCTCTGTTCTATTCTCTATTCTATCCTGTTCTGCTCTGTTCTATTCTATTCTGCTCCGTTCTATTCTGTTCTGCTCTATTCTATTCCGCTCTATTTTATTCTATTCTGCTCTATTCAATTCTGTTCTGTCCTATTCTATTTTATTCTATTCTCTTCTGCTCTGTTCTATTATATTTTGTTCTGTTCTGTTCTATTATATTCAGCTCTGTTCTATTCTATTTTGATGTTTTATTCCGCTCTATTCTATTTTATTCTATTCTACTCTGTTCTACTCTACTCTGCTTTGTTCTATATTATTCTTTTCAGCTCTGTTCTATTCTGCCCTGTTCTATTCTGATGTTTTATTCTGTTCTATTCTATTTTATTCTATTCTGCTCTGTTCAATTCTGATGTTTTATTCTGTTCTATTTTATTCTATTCTGCTCTGTTCTATTCTGCACAATTCTATTCTATTCTGCTCTGTTCTATTCTGCTCTGTTCTATTCTGCTCCATTCTATTCTATTCTGCTCCATTCTATTCTGCTCTGTTCTATTCTGATGTTTTATTCTGTTCTATTCTATTCTATTCTGCTCTGTTCTATTCTGATGTTTTATTCTGTTCTATTCTATTTTATTCTATTCTGCTCTGTTCTATTCTGCACAATTCTATTCTATTCTGCTCTGTTCTATTCTGCTCTGTTCTATTCTGCTCCATTCTATTCTATTCTGCTCTGTTCTATTCTCTTTTCTATTCTGCTCCATTCTATTCTATTCTGCTCTGTTCTATTCTCTTTTCTATTCTGCTCCATTCTATTCTATTCTGCTCTGTTCTCTATGATATCCTGTTCTGCTCTGTTCTATTCTGCTCCGTTCTATTCTATTCTCTATTCTATTATGTTCTGGTCTATTCTATTTCATTCTATTCTGCTCTGTTCTGTTCTGTTCCATTTGGCTCCGTTCTATTCTATTCTGCTCTGTTCTATTATCTATTCTATCCTGTTCTGCTCTATTCTGCTCTGTTCTATTCTCTATTCTATTATGTTCTGATCTATTCTATTTCATTCTATTCTGCCCTGTTCTGTTCTGTGTGTAAATATGCGGTTCATTCATCTCGGACCGTTGTTCGTTGTGAAATGTCTGTCGCTGCACATTCATCACGTGTGAATCTTTGAGTTGGAGACATTAGGATGGTTAGTGTGTTATTCAGTGGTTGTGTGTGTGTGTGAATGAGAGCGTCCCGTGACACACTAGTTTATAATGTTTGCGCGTGTGATTTACAGTTATGGATCTGCATCACATTTGTAAATCAAACCCGGTACTGTTTATTTTATCGATATTTATCCACCGCCTCCCTGACTCATGCGTTTGCCTGTGGCTGCTGGGAACTTTAATTAACACTGTTTATGAGTGTTTATGTGCTGGAGAATATTGAGACTGTTGCTTTCTTCACTGCGCTTTTTAATTTTCAATACACGCCACAGCATTTCACGATCAGCCGCATTGAACCATGTATTCTATTCAATTCTATTCTATTCTACTCTATTCTGCAATCTGCTCCTGGTTTTACTTCCCTTCCTACTGTGTTGTTTGTTCTTTGGTTGTGTGATGGCGCCATCTACTGGCTGAAGTCAGCACTTCACGTGACTCCAGCTGACGTGTGACAGCTGATCCTCACGCGCCCCCTGCTGACCGCAGTGATGTGCGCGCGCCGCGTCAGCACAATATCTGCTGCGCTGGCACATTTACAGGCACTTTTACCTCGCTGTTAATCCTTTTAACGTGCAAAATCCAGGCGAGTTATAAACCATAAGCGAGAGGGTGACCTTGCTTTTCACCCGCAGACTGATGCGACTCGAGTTTGGTTTTACAGAATTTGCAAAGGCGCGCGCACTGCGGCATCCCTGCGCTGTCAGCAGATCACCGGCAGGGGGCGGCGTTTAATAGCATAAATATTAATCATGTAAAACTAGCTCCGAGTAATTTATGTAGGTTATAATGTACTGTTCTTACTGTAGTGAGTATATTAAACAAGGACAATGCGTTACCGAATATTTGTAATACAAAACAGAGGGGTTATAAGCAGGAAAAAACTGCTAACATCTCGTTAGCATGAGCACAATAAACTCAGGTGTCTCTCTTCAGGAATCCTCTGGAGACGTTTTGCTTAACGTGCAGAAAGTGTTTCATGCAAACATCTGTCATTAGCTCTGAGCTTTCGGAATAGGCTAATTTTAGCTCTATGTGAGAGGATTTATTTTGCATTTCAAGCAGCGTCGAGTCGAACACATCAGCCTGAAAACCCTCTGGTGTTGAAGAGAAGAAAGGCTTCATTTAAACCCTCTGCGTAAATCTGCTCCTGTCTGATTTTATAATCATTTATCCTTCGGAATTTAGGACTGATTAGTCACACTGACTGCATCACTTTAGTGAAACTCAAAACCATCTCAAAGAACCTCGAGTTCAGGTTCATTTCTAGCCTAAACAATGGAATTAAAAATATATTAGTTGATTGTGTTTGTTCTGCAGTGACGATCATGTTGCATTTTGGCATATAGGGCTGCCTGAAGTGTAGGTATGAAGTAGACTTAAAAATTAAACCGTTAAAATTGAGGGGTGGAGGGATTGTCCAAATAAACATAGAGAATCGTGCGTAAGGCTAGCCATGGGTCAAAACTGAACAGGGGCTTGGGCCAAAAATGTACTTACATAATCTGGTAACCCACGTAGGAGGAGACGTTCTCGCGACCCTGCGCAACGTTCCCTAAAAGTTCTGTAAAGGTGACAAAAGTCCCGAACCTTTAGAGAACATTAGGGACGTTCCTAAAACGTCCTCTTTTGGTTATGAAAGTGCTGCTGTTCAACGTTCCAGATGTGACTTAACGGGAACGTTCTGTATTGGTTATTCTTTGGTCACTTAGCAACGTTATAAAGAGAACATTTGGGACGTTAACAGAACGTTCGGTCATGGTCCTCTGTTGGTCATATAACGTTCCAGATATGACTTAACGAGAACGTTCTGTATTGGTTATTCTTTGGTCACATAGCAACGTTATAAAGAGAACATTTGGGACGTTAACAGAACGTTCGGTCATGGTCCTCTGTTGGTCATATTATAACGTTCCAGATATGACTTAACGAGAACGTTCTGTATTGGTTATTATTTGGTCACTTAGCAACGTTATAAAGAGAACATTTGGGACGTTAACAGAACGTTCGCACATGGTCCTCTGTTGGTCATATTATAACGTTCCAGATATGACTTAACGAGAACGTTCTGTATTGGTTATTATTTGGTCACTTAGCAACGTTATAAAGAGAACATTTGGGACGTTAACAGAACGTTCGGTCATGGTCCTCTGTTGGTCATATTATAACGTTCCAGATATGACTTAACGAGAACGTTCTGTATTGGTTATTATTTGGTCACTTAGCAACGTTATAAAGAGAACATTTGGGACGTTAACAGAACGTTCGCACATGGTCCTCTGTTGGTCATATTATAACGTTCCAGATATGACTTAACGAGAACGTTCTGTATTGGTTATTATTTGGTCACTTAGCAACGTTATAAAGAGAACATTTGGGACGTTAACAGAACGTTCGGTCATGGTCCTCTGTTGGTCATATTATAACGTTCCAGATATGACTTAACTAGAACGTTCTGTATTGGTTATTATTTGGTCACTTAGCAACGTTATAAAGAGAACATTTGGGACGTTAACAGAACGTTCGCACATGGTCCTCTGTTGGTCATATTATAACGTTCCAGATATGACTTAACGAGAACGTTCTGTATTGGTTATTATTTGGTCACTTAGCAACGTTATAAAGAGAACATTTGGGACGTTAACAGAACGTTCGCACATGGTCCTCTGTTGGTCATATTATAACGTTCCAGATATGACTTAACGAGAACGTTCTGTATTGGTTATTCTTTGGTCACATAGCAACATTATAAAGAGAACATTTGGGACTTTAACAGAACGTTCGCACATGGTCCTCTGTTGGTCATATTATAACGTTCCAGATATGACTTAACGGGAACGTTCTGTATTGGTTATTCTTTGGTCACATAGCAACGTTATAAAGAGAACATTTGGGACGTTACCAGGTGACGTCCTTGACACCAGCGGGGACGTTCTCAGAACGTGCTGGGAATGTAAAATTTCCAAATAAAATATGGTCCCCTAAACGTTCTGCTAAGGTCCCCCAAATAACGTCCCCTATCCCTTTAAAGAACTCGACATCGTGACCTTCTCAGAACGTTCTGGGGACGTGACCATGTGACGTCCTTGACACCAGCGGGGACGTTCTCAGAACGTGCTGGGAATGTAAAATTTCCAAATAAAATATGGTCCCCTAAACGTTCTGCTAAGGTCCCCCAAATAACGTCCCCTATCCCTTTAAAGAACTCGACATCGTGACCTTCTCAGAACGTTCTGGGGACGTGACCAGGTGACGTCCTTGACACCAGCGGGGACGTTCTCAGAACGTGCTGGGAACGTAAAATTTCTAGCGGGGAATAAAGTGACAATGAAAATTAAATGAAAAGTGTTGATTATTGCGGCGCTAAATTTACTTTACTAAAAATACTTTTTACGCATTTCACAGCATTGCGCGGTATAACCGAGATTAGTAATCGCTGAAACGGCTGAACTCTGATTTCTACACTCTCATCATAAACTGGTAAACAAACAGATTTGGCGATTGCGCTCTTGAGAGCATCGAAACAAACATAAACAGGTTTTTTTTTTTCAGAGTTGAGCATTGTAGCCAATGACAAACAGCTCATGATTTCTTGAACGCAATGGCCAATCAGATGCGTTTCAGAAAAAGCGCTGAGATCTGCACACTCAAATCCTTTCGTTAACTTGTAAAAACTATGTAAGCTTATAAGATATTCATAGTACAGTCAGCTTAATCGATTAACTTTGTGAGATCGCGATGAAATTCCCCACCAGAATCCTGCGATCACTAAAGGAGTGAAGGCTTGTGGTACCGTCACAGAGAGGCACAAAATCCCCCTCCAGAACATTCTCTTCCACTGCTCCCTGGTGGTGGAATGATCTCCCTACCTTCATCAGGAACACAGAATCCCTGGCAATATTTAAGAGACAGCTGAAAACTCATCTCTTCCATGAACACTTAATCCCTTCATTAAAAATTTTTTTAAAAAATATCTATCCTTTCCTTTTCCCTTCCTACTCTAGCTTATGGTACTGAGCAATGTATGAAACTTGTATTGTGAGCACTTCCTGTGTCTATTTGCCAATTCATGAAGAATCGTTTGTTTGTATTCCTCACTTGCAAGTCGCTTTGGATAAAAGCGTCTGCTAAATGACTAAATGTAAATGTAAATGAATCAAGAAGACTGGCAGCTTAGTGATTATTAACGGAGCATTGTTATGCATGCTTTCTAGGCGATTATCCATTCAGAATTTGAAGAAAATATGTTTTGCTGCATTAGGGAAACCAATAGTTTGCTATTTATTATTGAAAATGGCTGCCGTGCTGAGTTGTGACCTAATGGTGAGGGAGTCCGGCTTGTAACCTGAAGGTTGCTGGTTCGATTCCCATGCTGGCAGGAATTGAAGGTGGGGATTGTGATTGAACATCACTCTCTCCACCTTTGAAACCATGACTAAGATGCCCTTGAGCAAGTCACCTAACCCCTAGTTGCTCCCCTTGTAAGTCCCTTTGGATAAAAGTGTCTGCCAAATGAATCATGCATATGCTTGTCTGTTCAAATTTATTTGTGAACACAGCCACTTTGATAACAAGAGTGTTTATGCTGGGATGTGTAGGTTATTGAAAGGCGACATGCCTAATTATTTCATGACATTCTATTAAATGTGTTTTTAGGGAGGAATGGCATCTAGTGTTACCCTAGAGCAGTAATTCTCAAAGTGTGGTCCGCCATCGCCCCCTAGTGGTCCGTGAAAAGATGACCTAAACTAGGCAAGCTCTTAAATCGCACCGGATCGCGGGCGGGGGGGTTGACGTCAGTGTGTTTTAATAACGAAAAAAATGGATCATATCATTGCATTTGTGTTTGAATGATTAGTTTTTGACTTGGAACAGTTGCATATTAAACTTAAATTTAGTTTATCCTTCCTATTTTGTTGTTTTTTTTGGGGGGGGGGGGGTGTTAGAGTGGGATTCTGTTAGGTGGTCCTCAGAAAAAAATTGGAAGATAAAGTGTCTGAAAAAGTTTGAGAAACACTGCCCTAGAGTTAACCCTCCAGCAATGCATATAAACTTCACTCTCTTTAAAATGGCGGCAGGGAAGCGCTTAGGCAAGTTTGCGAGTGTGTGTCTAAAAGCGAAGTCGAACGCAGCCCTGGCTTTATTCAACAATTTGAACCGTTGTCATACCTAGTGAACTCAGTGCAGGCTTGGTCAAAATCCAGGGAGCGAAGGTCTGTCCACGTAAACTTCCCTCGTCCACTTCACGAAGTGGAACGCACCTCAAAATGTGGGAAGTGCTTAGGGAAGTTTGTGAGTGCATGTCTAAAACTGGAGTGGAACGCAGCCTATGTGTGACAACGGCTCAAATTGTAGAATAAAGCCGCTGTTTTTGTTTTGTTTTGTTTTGTTTCTGTGCACAAAAAGTATTCTCGTCGCTAGGGGTAGTTGTGGCCTAATGGTGAGGGAGTTGGGCTTGTAATCTGAAGGTTGCTGGTTCGATTCCCATGCCGGCAGGAATTGAAGGTGGGGATTGTGAATAAACAGCACTCTTTCCAACTTTGATACCATGACTAAGGTGCCCTTAAGCAAGTCACCTAACCCTAAGTGCTCCCCAGGTGCTGTAGCAATAGCTGCCCACTGCTCTGGGTGTGTGTGTGCACTTGTTCACTACTCACTGCTGTGTGTGTGCACTTGGATGGGATAAATGCAGAGCACAAATTTCAAGTATGGGCCACCATACCTGACAATACGTCATGACTTTTCACTTTCACTTTCATGTCATTAACGTTGAATCACTGTTGTCCACTATTTTAACCATTTTTGTACTACCTTTCTGCACCTCAAAAGGTGCGATGTCGTTGCTGCCTTTGTGTGGTTCAGATACCCTTCGATTTTCATCTTAATTTGCGTTCTGAAGATGAACGAAGGTCTTACGGGTGCAGAACGACATGAGGGAGAGTGTAAAGATCTGAATGACTGAAATGTCATTTTTGGGTGAACTAACGCTTTAATACCAAGTGTAAACAGGGCCATATTTACAGAAGTTATTGGTTTTTATAAGCCATGTCAGGTGCAGTTATGATAACTAAGTGACTCTGCGATAGCCTAATTGGTCTGCCTTGTTAATTTAGTTTTATGAAACTTTCTTTTTCTTCACTTCATTGCAAAGCATTTTCCTCCGCTTCATTTCAGGAAAACACGTCCTTCCTCCGTATTTGAAAGTGAAGAGTTCTTCTCCGAGACCCAATAGCGATGTCCGTTTCGTGAGCGAATCTTTTGAGCCGATCCTTTTCGTTCAACTAGTTCACAAATAACACTGAATGGTTCATGTGTGAATTCGACTGATCCAGAAGTTAACAACCGAGTCAAGTGAACAATAAACACTTGATTTGGTTTTGTCCCGCTCAAATGAACTAAGATCTATGATATTCTCAGATCAAATGTGCTCCTAATAGTTCAAAACAGGCCTAATGTCAGGCTGAGCTCTCATCTGTTTTAGGTCTATTTCATTCGGGTCACAATAGAAACTCTTTTATTGTATTATTTTATTAGTGTTTTTGTGACACGTATGAAAGTGAGGCTGCGAGGAACAGACTTACCATGTTTTTAATGTCATCTGCTGTATAAATCAGTATAATGCTCTTAGATCTCTTATACTGCTTGCTTGGTCGGGGACACTTGATATTCAGCAGTGTTTTTGGTCGGCCTGCATTGGCGAGCCGGACGATGACATCACTGTTTTCTCCAGTGCTGATACACTGCACGTTATGCCCAAAACACACCCATTACTCATTAAGAGACTAGGGACAACCCGTTTGGACCATGTGCCGTTTTTTCCCGTCGTTAAACTAGCAAAAGTGGATTCGGACATGCCATAAGTGCACTTTTTCACACATTTACAGCTGTTTTAGACCGCTGGTCTAACAATACAAACCTCTTTGAACTCACACATAATAAATTGAAAACTAATAAAATGAATAATATTTGTGGTTTATGCTCAAAGAGGAACATTACTAACTAAAGTTAAGTGAAATCATATTCAAGGACCTCTTTAACGTCTTTGTGTCCGACTATAAAATCTCTTGTTCTTCTGTTTTGTGGAAAACTCATCCTGCTGCTTTATTTATTCACGAAAAACTAAAAATATCTTTCAAAAGCATGATGTCTCTGGAGAAAGCTTCGCCTGGTCGCTTGTGTGTCTGTGTAACATAAAAAACATAAAAGAGCAGAGATCGTTTTCTGCTTTTAGATATTAATGGAGACTCAAGGCCCGTACACATCAAATATGATAATGATAAATATAACCGTAAGGTTTCATAATCCTTCCATGGGAATAGAATTAGAATGACAACTTCAATAACAGACAAAATAAAGACATAAAAAAGTGAAATTCTGACTTGTCAAAAAAAAAAAGTCTATGACATTTAAAATCAATTTCAACTTTTTAATCTCACTTTGTATGTCATAATTTCTACCTTTTTATCTCATAATTTTACTTTTTGTCATTTTGACTTTTTGTGCCATAATTTCAACTCTTGAACTTCAAAATTATGACAGTATTTCATAATTAAAACCTTTAAATCTGAATCGATCTTTTAATCGAAAGACAGACTTAAAAATCAAAATGATGACTTAAGTCATAATTATGACAGTCATAATTTTAACTCTTTAATGTCATAATTTCGATTTATGTCATGCCATATTGTCATAATGACTTAGTATGTCAAATTCTTACTTTTAATGTAAATTCTGTGTCATAATTTCAACTTTTTATCTCATATTCATGACAGTATGTCAAAATTTTGACTTTTATCTCATGATTTCAAAATTATGACTGACATAATTTCGACTTTTTAGTCTTTTGATCAAAATTCTAACATAAAAAAATCAAAATGATGACAACAAATTATTAGGACATTAAAATGTCAAAATTGTTACATAAAAAGTCATAATTAGGGCATAGAAAGTCATCATTTCAATTTCTTGATTTCAGAATTTTGATTTATGTCATATTCTCGTCATAATTAGTATGTCATAATGTTGACTTGAGTGTCATAATTTCAACTTTTTATCTCATTTTCATCGCTGATGTCATAATTTCGTCCTTTTTATCTCATTATGTAGTTTTTATGTCATAATTTCGATTCTTCAATTTCAACTTGTCATAATTCTGACATAAAAAGTCAAAATTATGACTTAGAATGTCATAATTTCTACTTTTTAATTTGAATCTTTTCATCAAAATTCTAACTTAAAAAATCTAAACTGCCTTAACTCATAATTATGACATTAAAAAGTCAAAATTACTACATCAAAAGTCATAATTATGGTATACAATGTCACCATAATTTTTACTTAGAGTTATGACTTAGTATGTCATAATTTGTACATTTTTCTCATAATTCTCACATTCTTATGCCATAATTATGACTTAGTATGTCATAATTTTAATAAAGTGTCATAACATTTTATCACATATTTTTTTTCACAGAAATATATTAATCTAAATCTTTTAATCTAAATTCTAACTTTAACAAGTCAAAATTATGACAAAAAGTCATAATTATGATGCAGAATATCATAATCTCAACTTTTTAGCCTTTAAAGTTATTACTTTTTATGTCACAATTATGACAGTATGCCATTAATATGACTTTTTAATGTCAAAAGTCAGGTTTGGGAACAGAGCTGGAGTACCGATGGTGTATTCGTGCTGATGTGCAGAAAGAAAACCTTAAATCGGACCAGGGTTTAATCTTTTTTTATTTTTAAATGATATTTTCCTCCTGTGGCAGGTTTAATGCTTTATTCAGATCTTTACATAATGAACATGAATGTGTTCAGAATTAAGGTGCAAACATCAGCAAACACAAAGTAACTTCTCAGGTCAGCAAAAGATCGTTTCAGCATGGCAATAATCAGGCAGACATCTTTAGTCTCTCACTTCGCTAACGGGACCCTGACCTTTGACCCCCCTTGTAGATGCTGGTGCAGCTCCACTAATGGAAGACGTCTCATAAACCCAGCCTTCAGTGTTCATCGACAGCTGGCCTTTACATCGATGGATCTGACCAATCAACAGGCAGATCACATTTAAAGGGGAAGGAACCTGGACTCAAGTGACCAATCAGAAACATGCTGAGCGACAGTTTTCTTGTGGCTGTGTTCAGAATGGCACACTAGCATACTAATCTCACTCTTCCTGCAGTATATAGTATGCATACTGTACGCAGTATGCACGTGTTCTGTACGCATGGCATGAGACATTCTCCTAAAGCTAAGCGGCACATTTATTTATATACAATACAGATTGTTTCCAAGCAGCTTCACAGTAATAAACAAGAAAATAACAGTATTAATGTTGCAAAACTCGATTTCAGCTACTGAATACTCAATTTAGTTCTTAATTCAGATTATTCGCGAAGGGATACAGACACGGTATCCCACAATGCAATGCATTCAACCTTTCATTTACAGTGAACTACACTTTTTCTCGACTCGTTATTTGATTGGACGTCTCACACAAAATTGGATTAAACATGCAAAACAACCGTATTTATTTCAGCCACCTGCTGAATTACACATGCAACATAGTGACAAAAATGTAGTACACTACAGTTTGAAACGTTTACCATTGCAAGTGCACCGTTTCACACACTATTTTTAAAATATACGAGGCAGTATTCAGTATATACTGCGCGGTAAGCAGTATGCGAGTCTTCCATTCCGAACACAGTTAAGGAGGAGTGATTAAAAAAACACTGAGTGAGGGAAAGCTAGGGCAGTATATCCTCTGCTAACACACGCCGTGTGCCGGTTTAAAGTGGTTTAGTCCAGTTCAGTTACTCAGAGGGCAGTCTGTGCTTTTGGCAGGATTAAAATACCCCGATTTCTCGGAGAGAAGGGTTTAAAACAGGCCCATGGTGAAATGAGAGCAGACGCTTCCGCTTACTGAATGCAAAATCCCGTCACGGTCTTTGTGACATCATTGCCACTATGACATCACTATGGAAGCTTGTTTCCGTCATGAAAGAAAAAATAAAAAAGGTAATTGCGAGTTATCTTTATCTCACAATAATGACTTTTTTTCTCACAATTGCGAGTTATAAAGTCAGAATTGTGAGATATAAACTCGGAAATTGCGTGTTATAATGTCCATCTCGCAGTTCAGACTTTATAACCCGAGATATAAACACAATTGCGTCTTATAAAGTCAGAATTGTAAATAGTCGCCATTCTGACTTTCTCGCAAATGCATTTTTATCATGCATCTGACTTTATATCTCTCCATTCTGAATTTATATCTCACAATTCTGACTTTATAACTCGCAATTGTGTTTATCTCTCTTTATAAAGTCAGAATCTTATACTAGGAATTGCATGATATAAAGTCAGAATTGCGACTATTTACAATTCTGCTTGTAATTTACTCGCAGTTCTGACTTTATAACACGAGATATGAACACAATTGCATCTTATTAAGTCAGAATTGTAAATAGTCGCAATTCTGACTTTATATCTCGCAATTTTGACTATCTTGCGATTCTGACTTTATAACTCGCCATTATGAGTTTAAATTATGCAATTCTGACTTTATATCACGTAATTCTGAGTTTAAATCACTTAATTCTGACTTTAAATCACGTAATTCTGACTTTATATAACATAATTCTGACTTTAAATCACTTAATTCTGACTTTATAACTCGCAATTCTGACTTTAAATCACGTAATTCTGACTTTAAATCACGTAATTCTGACTTTAAATCACGTAATTCTGACTTTAAATCACGTAATTCTGACTTTATATCACGTAATTCTGACTTTAAATCACGTAATTCCGACTTTATAACTCGCAATTCTGACTTTATATCTCACAATTCTGACTTTATATCTCGCAATTCTGACTTTATATCTCACAATTCTGACTTTATATCTCACAATTCTGACTTTATATCTCGCAATTCTGACTTTATAACTCGCAATTCTGACTTTATATCACGTAATTCTGACTTTAAATCACGTAATTCTGACTTTATATCACGTAATTCTGACTTTATATCACGTAATTCTGACTTTAAATCTGCGCAATTCTAATTTTATATACGCAATTGAGAGAGAAAAAAAGTTAGAATTGTGAGATAAAAATTCGCAATGACCTTTTTTAATTTTTTTCATTTAGTGGCGGAAACAAGCCTCCATACATCATTGTCCCCCTGCTTGATTTTAAGTACATTCGAGACACCACATGACATCACAAAAAATTTTCCTCGCTTCTTTTGATGTGGTCTGTAGATATCCGTAACATTCACTACGCCATTTCCTGGGTCGTTCAGAAGTCGTAATCATTATGACATCATAACCATAACCTCATTAGCATATCACCGCCCACATTTACATCTATTCAGCATCCAGCCCTAATAAACGACATTATGAACTACACTGATATGTTGATGTTCACCAATCATAACAGTTCATTTACATATAGGAGTCTTAAAGGTACAGTAGCAAGTCTGTTTCATTTGAAAGGTCAGAAAATGAGACATGAAATAACATTTCTGAACGTCGAGTATGATTATAAGAGGGGATATGAAGGAAAATGCTACAGAAGTGTAGAATATGACCCTTTAACACATTTCATACAGTGGAATGAGACGAAGCAGATCTGTAAAGTCACATGACTGTCAGTGCCTATCAGAGCAATTCCTGAACCCTTCCCACTTTAGCCAATCAGAGAGCAATTCACAAGCCCCTCCCACTCAGAATAAAAAACAGAGCAATGATTGGAGGACACAATCGATGCGAACATTCCATATTGATGAGGTGAGCGACGTATAGCAGTGAGTGAAAGTGCTTTTGGCATTCATAAATCAACATGTGATCATCGAACATGGCTTAAAGCTCAGACTCCCGAAAGAAACACCCTCCCGCGTCTCCCACGAGCACGTGACGCGAACAGACTCTTGCCAGACTTTGCATAAAATGTAAAATCATGTCCTGATTTTTCAGATATTCCTAAAATATTCACACAGGCAAGAATTCAGCTTTGTTTTTTTGTTGTTTTTTTTTGTTGTTTTTTTTCACGTTACTTCATTAATTTTTGTTTCGTTTGATGTTTGTTGATGCTGAAGTTGCTGTTGTTTGTTCGGGTGTAAGAAAGCATTCAGCTCCAGGGGTCACCGTGTGTGTGAGTGTGTGTGTCTGTACATTTACAGGTCAGTGTGTGTGTTTGTGTGTGTGTGTGTGTGTTTGTGTGTGTGTGTGTGTGTGGCTATGAGCCTTCATGATCGGTAGAGTCCTGGTTCAACTCTTTCCTGGTGCCCATAGTGGGAGTTCCTGAGTTTTTCCTGGACCGCTGCTTCTCGTCAATTTCATGCAGCGACGGCTCCTTATACATACACACTGGAAGACAGAGAAACAAACACATATAGAATGTTATTAGTAAACAGAAGTGTTTTTTACAACTTGCGATGCATCAATACAGTGCGGCCCAAACATCTAAGACTACCAAACACATTTTGTAGTATTATTTTGCATTATTGCCTATTTTTTCATTACAAATTAGTAGTGTTTGAGTGAACTGTTAAATTGAAAAATTGAAAATTGTCAAATTTCCAAGCTATATAAATATAAGTTGAACAGAATAAACAAATTCTCAATATTTGTCAGCCTTTTGATCATATATATATATATATATATATATATATACTGCAAAGGAATCATCATTTCAAGCATATTGCCAGTAATGTGAAATATAATAAAATTAAGGATGCACCGATATGAAAATTTTGGCCGATGCCGATAATTCTTTATATTTAAAAAGCCGATAACCGATATATTGGCCGATAAATCTAAATCAAAGTTTTTATTTCATTTTTAAGAGTCTGATTACAAAAACAAGTCTCACTATTATATGATTTCAATTTAATTCTGAAATTAAATTGATATTTAATTGATTTAATTGATATTTTAAGCAATTCAAAACCATAAAACATCATTACGAACAAGTGTCTCAGCTGAAGGAAATAATACATTATTTATCGGTTTTAATATATCGGCCAAATTATCGGGCCGATAACGATAACATTAAAAATGAACATATATCGTCCGATACCGATATTGTGGCCGATATATCATGCATCTCTGACTAAAATACAAGATATATGATAAATATAATCTTAAATGTTTAAAAAATAAAATGCAGTAGAAATCTTTATTTCAATCGATTAATACAAGGAAGAATATTAATATTATTACATCTTTATTAATAGGCAGTGATTAAAAAAGGAAATAAACAGCAATTTTTATCTATATAGGCTAAATATTTTACTAAATTTTTATGAAATTAAAATGCCACACAAAGAATATTTCTGACTCTGAAATTTGAACTGATTCATTAAAACAAACAGTTGAAAAGAACTAATTTGTGTAAATTATTCAAACTTTTCAAACATTTTATTCAACGAAGGTTGAAATAAGAAATGCAGCAGATCTTTATGTGTGTGACGGAGGAACTGACCCTTCGCTGGGCATTTGATTGACAGACGATCTAACCAATTTGAAATATTGTGTGTCCTCACGTCTTTCCGCGCTTGAAACAACATTCCTTCTGATGTTCATTCATGTTTATTTGATTCTATAAATGAACTAGTATGAAGAGATGATCGGTTCACGAGGAGCTACAGCGATCTGTCACCACACATTAAACACACACTAGACGCTATTTACTGATTAAACTACTTAAAAAAATTACAATATTTTAAATATGAAACTGTTTCATATGTCTGTCGTCGTGTTGTCAGTGTCCTCTTTGCTCCGGGATGTATTTTTCACTTCGTGAGAACATGATGTGTGGCGGGTCAATTCTTGCCACTGTTTTGACTGATTTACACATTTTATAAGCTCTTTATGAGTTCTTAGCTGGTAAAAAAATACCATCACATGTACGCACACACAACAAGCGTATTTAGCACACAGTATTGTTTTGGTTGTTCGGTGAGTTCTGAATGTCACAAAAGCCAAATTAAAGAAGTATGTATAAGTTAAATATAGGCAGATTAATGCTATCAAATGTCATACATAGTATATGAATGGCAGCAAAGGCCTATTTTTTTTTAAACAGGGTTGAACAAACTCTTATTGCTGGAAACATATTTAGACTGATAACAAAATTGTTCAGACATAATCCTTTTATCGGGTATTGCATTTGGATATGATCAAAAACAACTTTCTGTCATAATTTTACATTTTCTGGCATATCTGACTGGAAAACAGTTTATAACTTATCTTTAAATCTCACTCTGCCTCTGTGTTTGTCAGTTACACTCTTGATGGTTTACAGTTCAACCATTTCTGTGTGCTTTTTTTGCCTGTCTTTTTATACGAGTTTGAATAACAAAATAAAGGCATAGTTCATTTGTAGTGCACTGACCAACATAGTTTTATAAAATTAGTTTAACAATTAAGTTAATAAATAAGAAATAAACAAGAACTTAAGATAAATACTGCTGGATTTACAAAATTTTGAACAGTAAACGATAACTCTACAGTCGTTTGAAGTTGTCCTATGATATGAAATTCATCTGAATTTTAATGATCTCATGGATGTGGGTTGTGGACACATTTGCACCAGCCTGCTACCATAAATGTGGCACATTCAAATGACTTTGACGTAGTCTTTTTACATTTAGCCACTTTAAATGCATTTTGCCTGTCCTGTACAACTGCCCTGCAAACGGTGGTGCCAGGGGTTGGGCCCGTCATCGGTGCTTGCAGCTATATTTTTGTTTCGTATCTTTAGGTTTGGTCTTAAAAATGGCAGTGTGAATGCTAAGTGAATGAAGAATAAATGTATTATTTTCTTTTCTGGTCCAGACCAAAAGAACCAAGAGAAGTGAGCTACAAATGTGAACACACAATTATACTCATAAATCTACTCTAACACTGTCAACAAAATAATATCATATTGTTAATATTTCATACATCACCCAGCCCTACTTGTGCATATATTTGTGTGTGTCCTCACCTTCAATAGGTCTGGGCACGAAGTGTGAACACGGTTTAGTTTTCTTGACCCGGTTTCCCTTCATGATGGTTCCTTCTTTATTGAGTCCAAGGAACCAGGCGCGTCCGCTCTCATGCTGGCGGTACAGCGTAGACGAGTAGATCACGTAATAATTCTCAAACACACTCTCCTTAAACTTACACTCCGCTGTGAACACGTCCTACAGACAGACAGACAGAAAGAGAGGAGAGAGATGTTAAAACACAATGTGAGTCTTTGTCCCAGTTTCTTTATAAAGTCTTTTCCATGCACAGGTGGAGAGGGTGGAGACTGCCGTCAACCAGAGCAGAAAACACCCCAGGTGAACAAACACACACAAAAACACCTGACACGGTTCATGTTTTGTATTTTTTTATATACAGTAGTGGCCAAAAGTGATGTCCGGAGGGGATATTTGTTTTTATGACCCGACAAGTTCAGTTAAAGTACCAAAATATGAGAGAAATATTTTATATTTTTGAAATATTTTAAAGATGAGGGAAGAACAAAACACTAAACTTAGTTAAGGTGTTTATCTGACAAAATTATTTGGCAAAAAAGACAAACTACAGCTACAGGTTTTATTTTACTATGCAAAAAAATGCATAAAAAAATCAAAAAGCTCACAGGAAAAAGCATAAATTATAAGTTATTGTTCTCTCTTGTATTTGCATGTGTTCATAATTTCTTTATATGACAGTCTGGCCAAAAATGATGTCTGCACAATTTGGCAAATTATTTCATTGCTGGACATCAGTTTTGGCCACAACTGTACAGTGAGATATAAAAACCTGAAACCACCAGTGAAAATGCAGTAAAATTTACTGGTCTCATTTCTTAACGTTATTAAATAACATCACCTAACTGTGAGCAATATATTTTAACAGCATTTATTAACCTTTGTTCATTTTAGTTAATGCAAAATACAGTTGTTCATTTTAGTTCACAAGTGCATGAGCAACTATTGACTGTAATCATCTATTAGTAAAGGTATAAATTAACATTAAATTAACAGTTCATGATAATTAATGTTAACAAATTAGTTATAAAGTACTGAAAACACATATTTTGCATTGTGGACTTTCATTGCAAATTAGATTGACATCATACAAATGTAAAAAGTTAAACTAAAATGCATATGATTTCAAAATGTGCATCTTGTACTTCCCCCAGCTAACATAAATGTTTCGCAAATGTTCCCAATAAGTTATAAAAATGTTATTTCTGAATGTTCTCTGAAGTTTTTTTTTTTAAATTCTTTTTAAATTCTCGGTTATGTGAATGTTAAGGGAACATTTCAGTTTATTATTCTTCAAACATTATGGGAACGTTACTTGTAAAAGTTCTCTGAACGTTCTAAAACAAGTAGTAGCATTTAAAAAATGTTAGACGACATCCAACTAAAGCATTTCAGAAAAAAAGTTGTATAAATAACGTTTTTGTGCTAACATTTTCAGAACACTATTAAAGGCCAGATAACTCAGTTGAAGTTACTGCATGAATGTTTGTTCATAACTTTGAGAGAACCTTGCCAGAACGTATATTGCTGCAGACCGAATAACTCCAAAACGGGGCATGAACTCCAAAAGTGGGCGGTACCTCCAAAAAGGGGCGGAGTCCCCACACACAAAGACTTTTGCTTCCACCTAATGTTGTTCTATTACATTTCAAATTTCAAAATAAAAGTTTGTAAAATAAACACTGTTTCTTGCTGAAAGATGAAGTGATCTTACATAAAATTTAGGGATATATTGAATAAAGTTATGAAACATGGTATATAAATAAATATACTTAAATAAATAATTATATATTTATTTATTATCAAGATGTAGCCAATCGAACGTTCATTTTTTTGGAGTGATAACTCCATAAGAGGGGGTCCCGGGGCTTTTAATTGACAACTTAACTACAACGTTGCATGCTTGTAATTTATTTTGCTCTTTATATATAGTGAAGTGATTTGCACGCGCAATTGAAGAGTGCACACTACGTCTGAAAGGAAAGTACGTTTTTCTGAAGCAAGACTTTTATTTTGAAACAAGTTAAGAAAATGTTGTTAGAATAATGACAGAGACATATAACCTGACAACATCTCATCTGACCGCAGATACTGAATCAGGACAATGCGTTTCTCTCAGGCAATCTTTACTTAAATGAGTCTGACAGGAGAGTCAACAGCTTTCATGCGCATCTTTCAAAATAAAGGTCTCGATTCAGAAAAAAACGTTTCTTTGACTGGAACTCACAAAATGGGCGGAGTCTCCACACACAAAGACTTTTGCTTTCGACCGAATGTCGTTGACTTACATTAAAAAATAAAAGGTCGTAAATTAAACACTGATTCTCGCTGAAAAATGAATTGATCTTATATAAAATTTAGGCATATATTAAACACGAAAATAACATTAGAATAATGACAGTGACATATAACCTGACAGCATCTCATCTGACCGCAGACACTGAATCAGGACGACACATTTTTCTCAGGCACTCTTTACTCAAATGCATCTGACAGAAGAGTCAACAGCATATCTTTCAAAATAAAAGTCTTGTTGTTTCTTTGACTGTGGACACTCCGCAAAGCCACCAGTTGAGAAATACTGTTCTAAGCGACGGGCATGTCCAAGGACTCGAAATCCGCAGGGTAGGAAAGGGTAGTGACGCTGGGTGCAACTAAAAAGCTTCCATTGTCCAGCGAGGTCCGGTTGGCGAGTTATGGACGGCCGAAGTGGGGTGCATAACCATGATTGGCAAGACCAATAAAATGTTTAGAATCGGCTACAGGAGCGGAGTTTGCGCTGAAAAACAATACGTTTCATGCGTCTGTCAGTCAATGGGAGGAAGCCACACCCCTTTTGGAGATCTCCATGCTTCAGCTACAGCTTCTCAAAGCTCTGAGAACGGTCCCTGTAAGCTGGGTGAATGGAAGCAAGAAAATCTGTGCAAATGATCAACGAGTCACATGATCAATGTCAGTCATTCCCTTACATTTGATTAGTCTCCTCCGCAGTGAAATCTGAAATATTTACTTAGGCTACTTTACATCATAACATGTCAATGTTTTAAACTTTATTTCCAGGTATGTACATCACTCATATTTTCAATGTGGTCTCAAACTTTTGAACCCTACTGTATATATCACACACGAGTCCAGGAGATGTGTTCTCTTTGCCATCTCAGCATCTCATACCACTTTAGCAGATTAAACGTCACCACTAAATAACCGGTGGAAAACCTCACACACACGCACTCATACAACCCTCCTCACCCTGATCTACAACAGCCATAAAACTGCTGAACACACTCAGTAAAATATAATATACACACAAATTACAACAACACCAATCTCTGGGATGATATTTGTGTATTAACAAATAAATGGAAGGCAGTTCACAGATCTATAGTGAATCTATAGTGAAACAAACTTGTCTTTAGGTATCAAATGAACGTTTATGGATGCTCAGAAAGGGTTAATACATATGAATCAAATCTATCCAATGGCAAATGAACGTTCATTACATTTATTTGTGAATATTAAACAAATATCAGCCCATGCCAAAGTACAAAGAAGAATTTGTGTATGTTTGAGTTCAAATATATGTTCTTATACCACAGCATGGTTGAATTCTTCGTAAAACTCAACGTCACTTTTTATCACAGCGGCACATTTTGTCACCTGACTGTACGTTGAACGATTCCTTACACACACTCACACACACATCGCATTACAATACTCACAAACACAAATACACACTCAGACAAAGAAACACACACATGCATAGACTGTCACACTTTGGTAGAAGTTCATTATCACACTAAAACTGAGTTAATTAACACTTTCTCACCCAAAGATAGAACAACATCCAGAACAGCTGATCTCGACACACACATAGACATGTGTAATGTTACATAACAACCGGTATTAAATATGCATTTCTATAACTTCAGTCTCATACTGTATAAAAGATCAAGCTGCCATCTCCAACGGCTCAATGACATTTTCCCATTCGCATTTTCCGTTAAGTTATTCAATAAAGAGTTGATTTAATCAAACCATGAATTAAACATTTGATTCAAAAGAAAAAGGCCAGTTTTGGTTTTGTGTCAATTTGCATTTGCAATTCAAAACTTAAGCATAAGTATAATAGGTATAATTATGATTTTCTCCCATATTTTTTGTGCTGACGTTCTGCAAAATTCTTATTTCTATTACATGAAATATTTAACAAACACACTCAAATGTGCAGAACAGCCATTTTAATTTCACTGAAGCTTTCTTCCATGTGGGCCTGGATGTTGCTAAAACTGTTTTGCAAATGAGATTTTAAATAGGGATGCACCGATATGAAAATTTTGGCCGATACCAATAATTCTTTATATTTTGAAAGCCGATAACTGATTCATTGGCCGATCAATCTAAATCCAAATTTTTATATACTTTTTGAGAGTCTGATTACAAAAACAAAATCCATGTCCCAATCACACAATTATAATGTTCTCATTATAACGTTATGTAGTCTATATGACAGACTTTCGCTGTAAATGTTACTCTGTATTTTCCATTTTGAAGTGATTTCTATCATATTTCAAGCGATTGAAAACCATCATGGCTAACAGTGCGCATCTGAACAAGTGTCTCACCTGAAGGAAATAATCTATTATTTATCGTCTTTAATATATTGGCCAAATTTTCATTTAAAATGAAATATATCGGCCGATATAATACTGTGGCTGATATATATTAATTTTTAATGATATTGTTATTGGCCTGATATGAAAATTTGGCCGAGTTCTTATTTTCTTATCGGGCCGAAAATGAACATATATCGGCTGATACCGATATTGCAACCGATATATATGTTCATTTTGGAATAAAAAATAAGAACTCGGACAAATTTTCTTATGGGGCCGATAACGATAACATTAAATATCAACAAATATAAGCTGATACCGATATTGTAGCCGATATATGTTCATTTTTAATGTTATTGTTATTGGCCCGATAAGAAAATAAGAAATCTGCCATATTTTCTTATGGGGGCAAATAAAGTTTAGGAACTTTATTCTTCTAAACTTCTAAACTTTAAAACTTTAGAAATTTACATATATCGGCCGATACCGATATTGCAGCCGATATATATAAATTTTTAATGTTATTTTCTTATGGGGGCAAATAAAGATAACATTAAAAATGAACATATATAAGCTGATACCGATATTGTAGCCGATATATGTTCATTTTTAATGTTATTGTTATTGGCCCGATAAGAAAATAAGAAATCTGCCATATTTTCTTATGGGGGCAAATAAAGTTTAGGAACTTTATTCTTCTAAACTTCTAAACTTTAAAACTTTAGAAATTTACATATATCGGCCGATACCGATATTGCAGCCGATATATATTAATTTTTAATGTTATTTTCTTATGGGGGCAAATAAAGATAACATTAAAAATGAACATATATAAGCTGATACCGATATTGTAGCCGATATATGTTCGTTTTTAATGTTATTGTTATTGGCCCGATAAGAAAATAAGAAATCTGCCATATTTTCTTATGGGGGCTAATAAAGTTTAAGAACTTTATTCTTCTAAACTTCTAAACTTTAAAACTTTAGAAATTTACATATATCGGCCGATACCGACATTGCAGCCGATATATATATTAATTTTTAATGTTATTTTCTTATGGGGGCAAATAAAGATAACATTATAAATGAACATATATAAGCTGATACTGATATTGTAGCCGATATATGTTCATTTTTAATGTTATTTTCTTATGGGGGCAAATAAAGATAACATTAAAAATAAACATATATCGGCCGATACCTATATTGCAGTCTATATATGTTCATTTTTAATATTATTGTTATTAGCCCAATTAATAAATAAGAAATCGGCCAAATTTTCTTATGGGGGCCAATAACATAAAAAATGAACATATCTCATAAGATACCAATATTGCAGCAGATATATGTTCATTTTTAATGTTATCGTTGTTGGGCTGATAACGATAACTTTCAAAATGAACATATATCGGCCTATAACGACATTGCAGCCGATGTTAATTTTTAATCTTATTGGCCCAATAAGAAAATAAGACAACGGCCAAATTTTCTTATGGGGCCGATAACGATAACATTAAAAATAAACAAATATCGACTGATACCGATATTGCAACCGATATATGTTCATTTTGGAATAAAAAATAAGAACTCGGCCAAATTTTCTTATGGGGCCGATAACGATAACATTAAATATCAACAAATATAAGCTGATACCAATATTGTAGCCGATATATGTTAATTTTTAATGTTATTGTTATTGGCCCGATAAGAAAATAAGAAATCTGCCATATTTTCCTATGGGGGCAAATAAAGATAACATTAAAAATGAACATATATCGGCCAATACCTATTTTGCAGTCTATATATGTTCATTTTTAATGTTATCGTTATTGGCCCGATAAGAAAATATATCGATATGGCTGATCCCTAATTTTCAATGTCATTGTACTCAAAGTGGAGTCATGAGAGCAGTCCATAATGCTGCCATGAGATTTAAAGTCCTTTCACACTGTTCAGAGCAAACTGACAGCAGAGACGAACATGTGTGTGTGTCTAAAACGCCGTTACACTGCTTGCTTTCATTGTGAATCAGTGTAGTTCAGGGGCTACACTTATACTTGAAACTTTAATAGCTCAAGTCTGTGAATTATGAATGTAGACAGGAGCAGAGACTCACTCTCTCCGTCACATGACTGTCGCTTCCAGAACGTTCTTGCTGTTGTATTTCAGACTACATGAGAGAAAGCTAGTGTTAAAATATTTCTTTAACTTGTATTTTCTGCACTGAACACATTCAAAAACCTCAGCACCACAGGAGTATCACTGCAGAAAACACTTTCTAAAGATGAAGACACATCCTAAACTATTTATCGTCAATATTTTTAGTACAGAATGAAATACATTTATAATTTCTCTAACCTTTCATCTTTTTTCACTAAGCTCGCTGCAATGCATTCTGGGAGTGCCCTCTCTGTGAAGGAGCGTATTGTTTCTTCAAGTATGATTCCTTAAAATGTTGTCTAGATAGGCAGCTCACTAGTTTTCGGAGCAGAACTAAAAATCTCCTGATATCACAATAAATAAAGACAGTTTTTATTGATGCTGAAGGCTAATTTTATTTACATTTATGCATCTGACAGATGCTTTTATCCAATTTCATTCAAGGTAGACATTTTGATCAGTTCATGCTTTCCTTGTTTATTACTTTTAACGCCACAAAGTGAATAACAAAACTCAATTTTCAAGAAAGATTAATACATGACATAAATTTTGAAATACATACAGGTGATACTCTTTTCAATACATTACTTAAACAGTAAAAATGTTGCGTAGTTACACTAAAAACTGTGCATTCCAGTAAAAAGTGCAATTTTCACTGATTCTGCTTATATATTTCAAATTTTGTACAAATGGCATATTACGTAGTGTAACAAGACACTATTTGTTGCGATGCAAACAGTATCTACCTCCATCTTCTGTACGCTCAGTGTAAATTTATGCTCTAAATTAAT
>CM076076.1:33390471-33412971 GCA_038088235.1 Zacco platypus
ATGAAGAGTGTCAAAGACTTTCTATACAGTCTTAAAGGAACTTTGATAGTGTTCAAGCCATTGAACAAACGTCTCCTGAACCATGTGTTTTTCCTCTTGCTCTGTCTGTAATGCAGCGAGTCTTAGCGAGCGCGCGGGGCGGGAATCAGGAGCGCGAGCAACTCAAATCTTGCATGTGCGAAAGAGAACGTCCGCGCACATCCAAATAAACTTCTTTGAAATGCAAAACTGATTTTCGTTCGCTCGAAATATTTTCTTATTTGCGAGACGAAGATTTTCTCCTCAACTCAGTTCACGCGCAAAATGCCCTTTTGCACGCTCAAAATAAGATCTTGCGCGCTCAAAAATTTGGCAGAGATCCAATTCCACAGGTGGTACGCCATTTCAGTTCGGCAAAGGGAACAAAGAATCATTTTATTTGGCCTCTGTTTAAAGTATTCCCATACTTTTGATAATTGTGGTCTGGGTTTTTGTGATAGAATGGAACTTTCTCCGTTCCCAGGAGCAGATGCCGCCATTACGCCAGATGAATGTAAACAGTGTGACGCGTCGACGTATTTCACGCACGTCGACGTATTTTCGTAGTCGACGTAATCGATGACATCGACGCGTCGTTGCAGCACTAGGCCCAACCTGACACTGGTGGGCGGAGCTAGTGTAAATAGCGTTTGCCAAAAAAGGATGCTATTTACACTTGGTGTAAATAGACACTCTGTGAGATGAAATGCGAATTTTGTTCTATAGGCTAACATATTCATACTAAATGCCAAAAAACATCCATTTTGATTTCATGGGAACTTTAAGAGAGCATTAATATTTCTGTCTTTCATCTGTTGCATCTTTGGGTTTCAGAGCATATCAGTTTCTGACACAGAGGACACTGGGAACAGACAGAGAGACTCACTGTAGTCGCTGTTTTCATCTTTGCTCCCGCTGACGGTTCCGTCCGGCTGCATCTGTAAGTAGAAGCCCTGCTCGCTGAAGAGCCTGGTCACTATCCCCTTCAACTGAGGCTCTGAAACACAAACACACACACACACACACACAACAGCAAGGTCTGGTCACCATGGGGCGCAGAAACGCACACAATCTAATTAAATACCGTCAATGGTTTTTCGAGGCATTTAGGGTTCAGTAAATCAAGAAAGGTTTCTGCCTTGGTTCTTCTGATCAGCTTATGGAGAACTATACAACACAAAATGATTTTACAGGACCTAAACACTTCACATCTGTACCTTTAAACCACTCACACGTGCATTACATAATGCATGTTGACTCTTCCAAATGAATGAAAACAGGAGCCGAAACGGCAAGTTCTGCTAACCAATTAAAAAGTGTTAATTGTTTTAGTACCTTGCTAATTATGTTAGTAAACCGGCTCCCCTTCTGCTCTGACATCTGTGACGCCGTCTCACTCCCCAGAAGGGCTGGGTAGGTTACTTTTAAAATGACCTTTTCCCTCAGAATTGTGTGATATAAAGTTGCAATTGTGAGTTATAAAGTCAGAATTAAGAGATATAAACTCACAATATTGAGAAAAGTCAGAATTATGAGATATAAACTCACAATATTGAGAAAAGTAAAAAATATGAGATATAAACTCACAATATTGAGAAAAGTCAGAATTATGAGATATAAACTCACAATATTGAGAAAAGTAAAAAATATGAGATATAAACTCACAATATTGAGAAAAGTCAGAATTATGAGATATAAACTCACAATATTGAGAAAACTCAAAAATATGAGATATAACTGAAAATATTGAGAAAAGTCAGAATTATGAGATATAAACTCGCAATATTGAGAAAAGTCAGAATTATGAGATATAAACTCGCAATATTGAGAAAAGTCAGAATTATGAGATATAAACTCGCAATATTGAGAAAAGTCAGAATTATGAGATATAAACTCACAATATTGAGAAAAGTCAGAATTATGAGATATAAACTCACAATATTGAGAAAAGTCAGAATTATGAGATATAAACTCGCAATATTGAGAAAAGTCAGAATTATGAGATATAAACTCACAATATTGAGAAAAGTCAGAATTATGAGATATAAACTGACAATATTGAGAAAAGTCAGAATTATGAGATATAAACTCACACTAAATTCACAATTGCAAGAAAAAAAGTCAGTATTGCAAGTTTATATCTCCCAATTCTGACTTTATAACTTGCAATTGTGAGTTTAAACCTCGCAATTCTGAGAAAAAGAAGTCAGAATTGTGAAACACAAACTCACAATTGTGAGGGAAAAAACAAATTGTGAGAAAAAGTTGCAGTGACGAGTGAATTATAAAATGACTCACAAAACATGAAAACAGTCGTGGATCATCAGGTCATGACAGGACAGTTCAGTTGACAGTTGGGCATTTTTTTTTATAAATTCAGTCATTTTGTCTTGTTCAGGACAGAACTAAATAAAAATAACAACATTTTTATGATCCTCTTAAAAGTATTAAAATGTTGATGAAACTTAACTCCTCTTTTTCAGACGGTCAGAGTCAGAGAATCACCAATCGCTGTTTAAATGACATTAAAATTCAAAGTAATCACTTTGGTAATCTAAAACACTTTTCAGATGTAACTGTAATCTGATTACCACCCATTTAAAATGTAACTGTAATGAAATACAGTGACTCAAATTTTGTATTTTAAATACGTAACTAAGTTACATGTATTTCGTTACTCCCCAGCATGTATTCAAGTGCTTCGGCACAATATCCAGTATTAAAAAAGACCACAAACTATAAAAAGATGATTGAAATACAAACACAATGTTTCTCATGTTAGAAGAGTGAACCGGAGTGAACGGAGAGAGAGGCAAAAACTACTCAAACATGACACAGACATACAGAAACCCCACTGAACGGAATAGGATTTGGCAGCTTTCATATGCATGTTTATTTGGAAATGCAATTACACAAAAACACACTTGCAAAAAAAAAATTGCAGAATACAGCAACTTTATAACGACATTCACTAATAACATCAAAACATTATTGCATTATTTATTCATCATTACTGAGATGAAATGTCTTATTTGTATGTAGGGTGCATAAACTACATGCCTGTGAAGCATTTTGAATGCAGTTACTTGCAGTTACATAATGTGCAGCATAAACATCAAACTCTCAATCGCTGTTGTCCGCGCGCACAGGTGATCATCACACGAGGAGCGCGCGGGCGCGTGTTTATCTGGAGCTCCGCGCGCACAGGTGTGTGTGTGTGTGTGAGGTGTGAATGAACTGACCTGGTTTCCGCCGCACGGGTCGTTTTTTCCCGCTGCAGAATCGGACTTTACCGAAGAGTCCGAACAGGTGCCGGTCGCACAGGGAGCCTCGTCCGGACGGCTCTTTGGCGGGGCTGGAGCGGCGCTTCCCGGTCGTCGCACGTTCGCTGTTTGACTCGCGCGCCTGCCGTTTCTGTCGGATGAGCGAGCTGGCGATCGCCGCGGCCATCTCACGGGAGGCGCAGGGACGCGGGTCCGGTCGACGTGGGGACGATCGTGCAGATTCAGTGCAGATTCACGGTGCAGACCACCGGCGCGAGGGAGCGAGCGCGCGCGCTTCTCTCGTGCAGGCATGCACCGGAGCATGAGCGATACCGATAGACTCGGTTACTTACCACGGAAAGCACTTAGTTACATAACCGCACAATTAGACCACATCACAACACAGAGACCGTCCGAAATTTAGAGTCCTAACGGGACCGTCAGTTATTCATGATATGTGGAGATTCTGTCCAAAATGTGCAGCTGAAATCAGGGTCGACGTTAACTTCTCATTAGTGACCCATCCGTGAGGTCCGGTTTGTCCTCAACATGTTGCAGCCCTCATCCCATTTCTGTCCATAGTCCCGTTACTGGCATCTGAGATCCAGTCCGGACCTCAAAGCCAATCCAACACGGTGATTTTCAACCGAGAAACCGAGAATGCAGTTTGTGTGATTCCAGTCGAAGCTCTGAATGATGCTGAGGGAAGAGAGACACGGGAGGGGGAGTCGTGTGTGTGTGTGTGTGTGTGTGTGTGTGTGTGTGTGGAAGGAAAGAAGGAAAAAGAGAAGGAGAGTGACTCCACTGAGAACAGAGGGGGGAGGTCAAAGCAACAGCTTTCCCAAAAAAAAAATGACACAGTCGCACTCCCAGAAACAAAACTTGGGTTTTTAAAGTCACCATGAAATCAAAATGGACGCTTCTTATTTTTTTTATGGAATACTGCAGTATTTATTATAAATGATTTATCAGTGAACATCATTATTAAGCATGCCTCGTAATCTTTAAGGTGCGTTTACGCGACAACGACGATGTACTAAAAACGGAAAAGATTCTGCTTTGCGTTTTTCGCATACCGACGACAACATGGATCACAAAAACACACACGGAAACGACTAGGAACGCTGTATTCTGCTGCCAGGCCAATAGGTGGCGATGTCGCTTTGTCAAGAAACACTACACGCCTATTGCATGCATGCGCATGACATCATTGTTTTCAAACGTTTCGTTTTCCGTTTTTGAAAACGGAAAATAAATGGCCCTTATGACGAAGGGTACGTTTACAAGACAATGATGTCCAAAAAAAGTGAAAAAATTTTCCTTCACATTTTTTCGTGTACTGAAAACAGAAAAGATTCTTCTTTGTATTTTTCGCATACAGACGACAACGTTGTCAAAATGATTCCCGTTCAAAACGTTTTCCGTTTTTAGTTGAAAACGGTGTCATGTGAATGGCCCCATGACTAAAGATACGTTTACGCGACAACGATGTACAAAAGGGAAATATTTTCCTTTGCGGTTTTCGCAAACAGACGACAACGTTGTCAAAACGATTCCCGTTCACACAGTTCCGCGAAAGCGATTAAAAATGCTGTATTCTGCTGCCAGGCCAGTAGATGGCGATGTCACTTTGCAAAAAGCACGTGAACGAGACCGTAAACGGTATTGTTTTCAAAAACTCTGACTTTGAAACCCGTTTTCAAAAATGTGCGTTTACTGATCCCCAAAACGCTGTTGTTGTGTAAATCAACGACCAATACGCATAAAAAGTTTTCTATTTTTAGTTGAAAACGGTGTTATGTAAATGGCCCCTGTGACTAAGGGTACGTTTACACGATAACAATGTACAAAAAAATGATTTTTTTCTATGTGTTCTTTGTCAAAACAATTCCCAATCACAGTTTCACAAACGCGATTAAAAAAGCTGTATTCTTCTGCCAGGCCAGTAGATGGCGATGTCACTTTAAGAAGAAACACTACACGTCTATAAACCAAACACATAATACGCTTGCGCATGACGTTACCATTGTCACAAATATGTGTTTTTGTAGTTTACACCGAGATGATAATGGTATCGTTTTCAAAAATTTGCATTTACAGGTCCACAAAATGTAGTAATGAGGCCAAAACGCACAAAAAGTTTTCCGTTTTTAGTTGAAAACGGTGTCATGTGAATGGCCCCACAACTAAAGATACGTTTACGCGACAACGATGTACAAAAAAAAAAGGGAAATATTTTCCTTTGTGGTTTTCATGTACAGACGACAACGTCGTCAAAACGATTCCCGTTCACATGGATCTGCAAAACTGACTAAAACTGCTGTATTCTGCTGCCACGCCAGTAGATGGCGATGTCACTTCATGAAGAAACACTACACGCCTATAGACTGAACACATAATACGCTTGCGCATGACGTTACCATTGTCACAAATATGTGTTTTTGTAGTTTACACCGAGACGATAATGGTATCGTTTTCAAAAATTTGCATTTACAGGTCCGCAAAATGCAGTAATGAGGCCAAAACTCACAAAAAGTTTTCCGTTTTTAGTTGAAAACGGTGTCATGTGAATGGCCCCACGACTAAAGATACGTTTATGCGACAATGATGTACAAAAAAAAAGGGAAATATTTTCCTTTGTGGTTTTCGTGTACAGACGACGTTGTCAAAACGATTCCCGTTCACACAGTTCCGCGAAAGCGATTAAAAATGCTGTATTCTGCTGCCAGGCCAGTAGATGGCGATGTCACTTTATAAAGAAACTCTACACGTCTATAGACTGAACACACAATACACATTTGCATGATGTTACCGTTGTCACAAATGCGCTTTTTTGTAGTTTACGATAATAAAACAATAATTGTATCATTTTCAAAAACTTGCACTTTAAAACCCATTTTTCAAAAATTTGCATTTAAAGGCCGTCAAAACGCTGTTATCGTCTAAATGAACAGCCAAAACATGAAAGTATTTAGTTGATAACGGTGTGTAAATGACCCCTTGATCAAAATAACACTTGCAGTGACGCCTCATCTCTTCTCTGATGACGAGGGCGGGGCAACCTGTCACTCACATGAGATCCACCAATAGCACACCACAACCATCCAATCAGTTCCACGCAGACAAAATCAAGCCCCGCCCCCATTTGTTCTTGTTTGAGCGGCAGATATATGAACACACAGAGACACACATTTGAATTAGCCTGCCACATTGGCTTAAACAATGACACATTTAGTCATGTGATGCATATTGTCCCAATAGATATATGTTTTACGCATGCACAGTAAGATTGTGTTTCAGTGTGAACAAGAAACTTTCAGGAAAAGTGCTTTTGAAACAGCGTTTTCTAATGTCATGAATGTAAACAGAGCCTGAAATGGTGTTTCTCACTAGATTCCCACGGTCACCTCGCAAGCTTGGCTCATGTGCTCCCAAATTTAAAGCAAAACTCAGCGCAGATTCAGCGCAAAAAGCCGTGTTGCAAATACATCATTACAATGCAGAACCTCGCAAACATTCGTGAGTCAGTATCATTAGGACAAAGTTTAATTAGGGCATTTCAGATGCAGTTTGATAATTACATTTATGGATGCTCCGGCTTCGCGCGATTGCTTTTTATGACGAGCAGCGTTAACGTGCGCGAGCAGGTATAGCGACGGACGGCCCGCGGCTCTGCTATATGACGGATGGCGGTGATAGAGCAGCTGCTGACTCAGGTACCGATACCGTATCGAATACGCAGAGCTGTCAGGTGCTGAGAGATCACTTCTGAAGTCTCCAGTAAAGAGGCCAATCACTGTGACCCAGATACATCATTCAACCTTCATCACACAACACTGATTATTTTATCACTGAGAGAGAAAGAGAGGATGTCTATCTATAGTCTCCGCTGAGTAGGCCAGTAGTACTTGTGCACGCTCACACATGCACACTTGAGATCCCTACAAGTGTGTGAGTATATATATATATAAAACATATTTACATATATTTTTTAAAATATTTTAATTCTATAGCATTCAAAAAATAGAAATTTATTTGATCAGAAATACAGTAAAGACAAAATTTAACAATATAGGAGTTTGGGGTCAGTATGATTATTTTTTATGAATACTTTTATTCCGCAAGGATGCATTAAATTGATTAAGCTTGACCGTAAAGACGTGTTAAAGATTTTTGTATAAAATAAATACTTTGTTATTCATCAAAGATTCCGGAAAAATAAGATTTATTACAGTTTCTACAGAAATATGTAACATTGATAATAATCATAAATGCTTCTGGAGCAGCAAATCATCATATTAAAATGATTTCTGAAGCATCTGAAAGTAATGACGCTGAAAATTCAGCTTTGATCACAGGAATAAATTACATTTTAACGTATAATCGCATAGAAAACAGCTATTTTATATTGTAATAATATTTCATTGTTTTTACTGTATTTTTGATCACATAAGTGCAGCTTTGGAGAGCAGAAGAGACTTTTATATATATATATATATAAAACATATTTACATATATTTTTAAAAATATTTTAATTCTATAGCATTCAAAAAATAGAAATTTATTTGATCAGAAATACAGTAAAGACACAATTTAACAATATAGGAGTTTATTACAAAAGTTTGGGGTCAGTATGATTATTTCTTATGAATACTTTTATTCAGCAAGGATGCATTAAATTGATTAAACTCGACCGTAAAGACGTGTTAAAGATTTTTATTTCAAATGAATACTTTGTATTCATCAAAGATTCCGGAAAAATAAGATTTATTACAGCTTCTACAGGAATATGTAACATTGATAATAATCATAAATGCTTCTGGAGCAGCAAATCATCATATTAAAATGATTTCTGAAGGATCTGAAAGTAATGACGCTGAAAATTCAGCTTTGATCACTGGAATAAATTACATTTTAACGTATAATCGCATAGAAAACAGCTATTTTATATTGTAATAATATTTCATTGTTTTTACTGTATTTTTGATCACATAAGTGCAGCTTTGGAGAGCAGAAGAGACTTATATATATATATATATATATATATATATATATAAAAAATGTAAAATGGCTGATATTAAAAAGGGAAAGCGCTAGATTTAACTCTTTAAGAGCTCTATTTCTTGAAGAGCATGTGGCGAGAATAGACAAGTGTGTGTGTTTTTAATAGAATATTTCGTTTTATTTCTTGCAAAAGTGAATTTAGACATCACAACATTATAATGCACCGTATGAAATATGAATAACTACTCATTTTGAGATGAATAGTTCATGAGAAAGGTCAGTCCTCCATTACATCCTGTGCCGTTCCAGAAGCAGAGCTCTTAAAGAGTTAAATCTCAGACATAATCTAGTGCTTTCCCTTTAAATTTGCAGATGATGATGGAAAAAATCATCTCAAGGCAAATGAGCGATTACTTTAAATATCAGATATTGGTGTCGAGTCCCCACTGATGACCCGTGAAGAGCAAGATGAGAATAAGGAGGAAGAGGAAGGCCGAGCTGAAAGACGAGTGTTGACGATGACCCCTGTGATCCAGGAGTAGTATAACCCCGTCTCAGCACTGCAGGTGTGTGTGTGTGTGTGTCCTGAGGAGTGTAACCTGCCCTCAGCGCCCATCCCAAAATGAGTGTCCGTTTCAAATCAGAGATCAGATTTGGAAAAATAAGAAAAGAGACGGAAACTGAAACTCTATAATCTGTATTTAGTGTCTTTGGGTTGGTGGGAGCCGTGCTCTGATTGGTCAGTCGATGAAGGAAGGAACCAATGGCGATCTGTCATTATTATGACCCCTGATGGAGCAGTTTGGAAATTGATCTGAAAACTCAACACCAACACACACACACACACACACACACACACACAGGTCATCAACAATTATGAAGTTTCCTGTCATTGTGATCAATGTCTTGATGCTTTCACGTGGACTCACTGATATAAATACAGCATTTCACACGCTCTGTCCTCAAACACACTGTATTAATATGAACGCTGGCAGATTTTGAATTGATTATTACGGGTTCAGACTACGCAATATTTTTGTCTGAATCACCACAACACCCTACACTAAAAATGCAGGGTTAAAAATGGACAAACCCAGGGATTGGGTTATTTTGACCCAGCAGTTGGGTTACATTTTTGACCCAACCTGCTGGGTAGTTTTATTTAACTCAACTATTGTTTAAAAATGACTATTGCTCGCTTAAACAGTTTGGAAATGAACATGTATTAATATGTTTCATAAATAATAATTAAATAATAAACATTTATTAAACTGCTTATTAATAAATGTTCACCTTTTGATGATTATTATTGTTGCCTCTAGTAATTATGTGTCTGATTTTTAATTTCCAACCTTTTTGGGGTTCATTTTAAGCCAGACATCGTTGGGTTAAAACAACCCGATCGCTGGGTTTGTCCATTTTTAACCCAACTTGGGTTGTTTTTAACACAAGAGTATACGCTAAATGGATAGAAGCAACAATAATAATCAAAAGGTGAACATTTATTAATAATTTAGGAATTTAATACATGCTTATTGTTTAATTATTATTATAAATTTGGGTTCATTTTAAGCAAACAATACAGTCATTTTTAAACAATAGTTGGGTTAAATAAAACTACCCAGCACGTTGAGCAAACATTTAACCCAACCGCTGGGTTTGGCCATTTTTAACCCAACTTGGGTTGTTTTTAACCCAAGAGTATACGCTAAATGGATCGAAGTGATATCATGTCGTCTGAACCCGGCATTATAAGTACTTACAAGTTAACAAAATATAACTAAACGCTCTAAAAATACTGGGTTAAAAATGACACAGTTGGGTTAAAAATAGGCAGACCAAGTTTAAAAATGACTGTATGATTTGCTTAAAATGAACCCAAAATATTTTGTGAATTAAAAATCAGACACATAATTACTAGAAGCAACAATAATAATCAAAAGGTGAACATTTATTAATAATTTAGCAATTTAATACATGCTTATTGTTTAATTATTAATTATTATAATAAATTTGGGTTCATTTTAAGCAAACAATACAGTAATTTTAAAAAAATAGTTGGGTTAAATAAAACTACCCAGCACGTTGGGCAAACATTTAACCCAACCGCTGGGTTAAAACAACCCAAACCCACTATATTTTAGAGTGTACTACACTTACAGAAAAGGGGTTCTATTTAGAACTCTAGGGTTCTTAACTCCACTTTAAAAGAACTTTTTCTGCTAAAAAAGGTTCTACATAAGGAAAAATGTCTTAAATGATTGATGTTTATATGGTTATTTAAATTTTTTTCTAGTGATAAAGTATGTTTACAAGCTGGTTCATTCATAAAATTGAATAAAAATAAAAAAAAGAATTAAAATATATGACTTAAAATATGAATCCACAGAAGCGCCCGACAGTTCTATAGAACCTTCTCTTCTACGAGTGTGTGTAGCGAATCTCAACTGTTTGCTTGTATTCGTCGCAAAATGTAAACTACATTAACTATATAATAAACTACATGCGATGAAAAAACATCATGGTTTTCTACGCTGCTTTGAAACGCTGTGTATTGTGAAAAGCAGTAACTTTGCTGCATAATCGCATTGCATTCTGGTATTGCCTAAATCTTTTGCCCTCTATGATGCCTATAAAAGTGCAGTCTAGTTAGGCAGCTCACTAGGTTATCGGATCTATGCTGCCAGTCAGTGGTAAGCAGCATGAAGCGCAGCCTCCGTCAGCATCCTCTAAACACAACAGCATCAGCTCCACAAATAAACACTACAGAGAGAGAGCGATGAATGTTTCATGTGTGCGCGCGCGTGTTTGCGTGATGCAATCGCTTATTCTGAGAGCCTGCATCATTTATGAGCAGAAAACTCGAGCATCTTCAAACCTCTCCGCCTGCACTCACATCTGTACCTCACTCACATCCACATGCAGCTTTAAAACCTTCACTATCCAACAACAAAATCGCCACGCAGACGTGACCGTTCGCTGGATTTCAGACTATAAACGCAGGCGATGGAGTTCTTTATGTGCAGTGCAGTGCCTGTGATCTCCATTCCTCATGACGTCATCATGCTGTCTTATTTTTTCTTTGATTAAGAAGAGAACGAGTGTCTGGATCATCTCCACTAGGTGGCAGGAAAACAGCGTGTAGACCACCTAAACATCTTGATCCTGTGCTTCACTTTTTCCTCTCGAAAGAAATTAGTTTTATTCAGGAAGGATGCATTAAATTGATCAAAAGTGACATTAAATGTACTTAAAATGTTACAAAAGATTTCTATTTCAAATAAATGCCGAGCTTGGCACGTTTAATGTCCAACATATCAAAATACGGGGTGAATTCAGCTTGATTGGGGCACTTGAAAAGTTGGGAAAAGTGTCCCAATCACCCTGAATTCACCCTAAATTTCAGTCAGGATTGTGGCGCTCCGTCAGTTCGGCGCGCATTCGTTCACTGACAAAACTAACATTTCTAACATTTACAGATGGAGAATATACTCGTAAAATGAAAGTGCAAACGCAAGTATCTGTCAGAGAACTATACGCTTTAAAGGGAAGAAATGAAAATTATCCCATGATTTCCTCACCCTCAAGCCATCTCAGGTGTATATGACTTTCTTCTTTCAGACGAACACAATCAGAGTAATATTAAAAAACATCCGAGATTTGAAATGGGAGTGAATGGGGCTTGAAATTTTGAAGCCCAAAAAAGCACATCCATCCATGAACATCCATACAGCTCCAGTGGGTTAATAAAGGACTTCTGAAGCGAAGCGATGCGTTTTTGTAAGAAAAAAATCCATATTTATAATTCCATAAACTATAACCACTGGCTTCTGGTAACGGCTGTACTCAAGTCTAGTTCCGGCAGAAGATTATAGTTTATAAAGTTATAAATATGGGTATTTTTTTTATTTATTTTTTTTATAAAAATGCATCGCTTCACTTCCGAAGACCTTTATTAAACCGCCAGCTGGACGTTCGTAAGACTTACGTAAAATGTGTTTTAAGTCCTGCATAGAATTAATACCCGTTGCAGCATCTGGGCGTAGCGCTCGTCTGAGACTAAATCTTACACCTAGTCAAAGGAAGGAGTAAAGCGAGAAGTCTTGACTCCATGTTGAAAATAAAGACAAATAAAAATGGGATGATGGCGCGTCTGGTATACGAGCTCCACGATCAGCTGTCGTCGTGTTTTTCAGAGCTGTCCTCGGCACTAAAGGCGGGTCGGGATTATCTTGAATGAAGTTGAATGCGTTATTAAAATATATCTTGCTCCATAAATGTGTAAACAGCTGTTCGTAATCTTTTGCCAGATGTCTAGTTTTTTTATTCATTACTGAATCGTTTTGCTTGCATACCAAAATATGCATTTACTTAATGAAAAGCTCTATAATTTTTCTTGTTTTACAATTTTAATTTCTCGGCACCACAGTAATTTATTCGTTGGAGTCAATAAATTCAAATTTGTAACCATAGTAACTAACAGTGCAGTAGAGCATATCAGCGTGTGCGACAGGTGTACATAATAATACCAGCTGGTGCAACCGGCCCCTGGAGTTGCATGGATTACTTTTCTTACTTGGATGTGCTTTTTTGGGCTTCAAAATCTCGGTTACCATTCACTACCATTATAAAGCTTGGAAGAACCATGATATATTTTAACATCTGACTGTGTTCGTCTGAAAGAAGATAGTCGTATACACCTAGGATGGCTTGAGGGTGAGTAAATAATGGGACAGTCTTCATTTTTGGGTGAACTATCACCTTAATTAAATCTTACGAGTTAATTTGAAGCCCTTTATATAAAGCATAAGTGTCATATTTAGGACAAGTTAGATTAAGTGCAGCAGCTCAGACTGTGTCCTACATGTGTTACAGGCTTACAGGTGTTTTTATACCTTATCATAAAACAAACAATTAAACCTAAAACATTTGGCTTTATCTGAGGTATTGAAAATTGTTTGTAGATTATGTGGTCAGTAAAGTAACTTCATCTAGCTTGGATGGCAAAGATGAGGATTTGTTAACCCTTGTGTTCTGTTCCGGGTCAATTTGACCCGTTTAGATTTTCTAGTTGTTGGAAATGCTGGTTTTTT
Source organism: Zacco platypus (assembly GCA_038088235.1). Classification (NCBI taxonomy): domain Eukaryota; kingdom Metazoa; phylum Chordata; class Actinopteri; order Cypriniformes; family Xenocyprididae; genus Zacco; species Zacco platypus. Next base: position 33,403,850 of record CM076076.1, read on the forward strand.
TCTTGATATTTTGTGACTTTTTCTCATTTATCATCACGAACATTCATGCAAAGTTTCAACATGCTGGTGTTTTTTGACATATACAAACAAAATGACTGTTACGTTCGTGATGTTCACATATTTTAACGCTCTAAAGCAACTGTACTGACCCAAAATAATAACATTTCTTGGTTATATTTTGTTATTTTATTTTTTTACTACCTTATAAAGCTAAAAATGAGGTTTTCCACACTTATTTCAACACAGAAACATGTTTTAACCAGCAGCATGTGTGTGAAGTTCATATCCAGAAAGCTCTTGACTTTATGAAATGAGTTTACAAAACAGCCAACTTAGGAAAAGTACATATTTTCATTATACAGCTGCATTTAATTGTTCAGTTATGATGTTCTTAGAAAAAAAAAAAGTATTTATAGTATTTAAAAATGTACTTTTTATTTTCAAATTTTGTCAAAACAAAACCGTTTTTAAAAATGGTTAAAAAACATTTTCATTAAATCATATCTCCAGATATATATGGATTATTTGACAAATGTTGATATTAAAAGTTTGTAACAGAATCTTTGTTGTTTTTCAAAGTGTGATTTTTGAGGAATTGTATTGAATCCAATTAGGGTCAATTTGACCCGCTCCATAACGAGCGTACACACAAATCCAACAGCGCATAAGGGTTAAACTTGCAAAAATGACTTGTTGTAATAGTTAGAATGGGTTGAAAACTCAAAACAAACCAGTGGTCTTTCACACCACAAGCCGTATTTTTTCCCAGCAAAAAGTAACATTTATAACAGTCATTAGAGCTGTGCGATTAATCTTTAAAAGATTGCGATCTCGATTCAAACACCCATGAAATCTGATTCCTAAATCACAAAGATTCACCTGTCTATTAAACCTTTGACAAGTATGATCACAGCGAACATTCAGATCTGCGTTGGTGCTGTCGCTGATGAAACAGCTTCACAAACAGTCTTTTCAACCACACAGTATCATTATTTCTGTGTTATAGTCATTCGAATGATCACAGAAGAACTGGGATAACAGTTTATAGTTCAGATATAAACACTGACGTCTACAGCAGCAAACAATATAAAGTAATTCACCTTTTAAAAGTAAGTAATGTGACGCTTCAAATATAGATTGTATCAGTTACATTGTTACACCTGTAGGTGGCGACAAATGAAATCATGTCATTGAATCATTCATTCAACATTCTAAAAAAATCTTGGGTTATTTTTTCTACCCACCCAAGTCCTGGGTTGAGCCTTGTGGGTTAATTTTTCCAGTGTTTGGGTAGTTTTCAGCTTATAACATAATTTATCGCGGGCTTTTTGCACCTTCTTAAGGAGAGAGATCATCAAATTGGTGCATGTCTTCGGTAAAATACAAGTTTGTGAACGCATTATTTGATCTAAAAATTCTTTATTGTTCTATAGATCGTTTACTACTATGCAAAGCAACATACAGGGCTGCGATGCGAGTCACCTAAACAAATGTCGCATCGGTTTTGGCTTTTCATGTGATGTAAACGCCTGACGCCTTGCATAAAATTTTATGATTTCATTCAAAAGGATACAGAACATAAATACTTAGGATGTTAAAATATGTTCACAGAATTGAACACTGATTATTTATGGACAGGTTATGGAGTAAGTCAATGCATTTTTCGGCTATAAGTTCCCGTGAAACACGACAACAGAGACTGGTTATTTACACTTGAATAACTTCTAAATGTTTAATTTTTACTTCTAATATTTGTTAAATGAGCTAAAATGTACGCAATATGTATTAAAAAAGATTTCTAAACTATAAAATATGATCGAAAATAAAGGAATTATCATGCAAACCAGAGGCTGTGTGGGAGTATTTTAAAAAGTTAATCTGTAAACATTAATTCATGTACGAAGTAAAAAAAAGAAAAAAGTATTAGAGTAAAAATAAATCAACAAATTTTGCTGGGTTAAATAAACAACCCAATTTGCTGGGTAAAATTAACCCAACATGTGTTCTGTACTATATTTACCTATATTTATTTTATTATGAGTGAGTCATTGAATCATTCATTCAACCTGTTTTTTTAAAAAATAATAATTTACTCAAATAGTTGAACATTTTGTCAGAACCTGTAGTAAATGACATGTTTTATTTAATGCGTGACCTCTATTTAAAACAAACAAAAATAAATCGTGATTCTCACGGTGTCCTGAATCGTGCAGCTCGAACAATCATTAAATATTTTTGCAATTAAGAAAACTGAATTTTTAATGACAAAACATACATATTTTGCACTTTAAAAAGGCTATTTATCATATTTGTAGTAGGGCTAGAGGGTAAATAAAAATCTTTACAGGGCAAACTAAAAAAAAAAAAAATAAATGTTGAGCACTAACCGCTTTTATACTTATATCGGTATCACTCACACACAACAGATGCAGAGCTGTACGAAAAAACATCATCGTTTCTGAACAGAGCTAAATAAAACATGTCATTTACTACAGGTTCTGACAAAATGTTCAACTATTTGAGTAAATTATTATTTTTTAAAAAACCAGGTTGAATGAATGATTCAATGACTCACTCATAATAAAATAAATATAGGTAAATATAGTAGAGAACACATGTTGGGTTAATTTTACCCAGCAAATTGGGTTGTTTATTTAACCCAGCATAATTTGTTGATTTATTTTTAAATAATATATATAATAATTTATATTAATAATAATAATAATAATAATTTCTAATAATTTTTTCTTTTTCTTTTAAATAAAAATCTTTACAGGGCAAACTAAAAAAAAAATACTTAAATGTTGAGCACTAACTGCTTTTATACTTATATCGGTATCACTCACACAAAACAGATGCAGAGCTGTACGAAAAAACATCATGCATTACAACGAATCTGTAGTGAACTTTAAATATGCAAATGTTAAACAACAACCATAAGCTCAAACAGAGACCATGTAAAAAACACACCTCGAGTAGATATGCATTTATCACACTTCTCTATGCAACAATCATGCAACGTTCACAACAACGTGCAATGCTGGACGACAGCAGCTCTCCACATGCACGTCTCAAAATGCACCCTGGAAGCAAGGGTCGCCATGGTAACATCACACGGCTGACGTCACGGTCACGCAACGGCACCCCTGCAGTGACACCACAACTTTGAGGACAGAATAGTTGCCATTGTAATGCAAAGTGTTGGGAAGTGCTGTAGCTATGGCAACACATCAATATGGGAAATGTGATTGGATAACGCAGGTGTGTTTGAGAGGGCCTGCAGTGTGTGCAACGAGTTTAAACTATGGCTGCAAGAAAAATCAAGGTCAGGTTGCTATAAATAACCGGATTCATGAATTATTTCTGCCAGAACATCACTGACGACGTGTCTCCAGTCGACGCCTAAACAAGTACACTAAAAAGTACAGATATTGTTGCAAAATTAACCCCGACACAACTGGTTTCCATGGCAACGTGGATTTTGTCTCGGTGATGATGCAATTCGTTCAAAATCACGACTCCTTCTGATGACATTGAGTGTGATTTGTGATCTTTGGCACTCGTGACGTGTAGATCAGCGTTCAAATCCCGCCGCGATGGTGCCTGACACCGATGTCAACATAACAGCATCATTTCATGCTTTTATAGTAGCTGTAGTCCTGACATGAATTATTATCTTTAATGATTTGAGTGGGTTCAGTCAGAAAGTGTGTGGGATCTGTAAATCAGCAGCTCTGTTTATAATGGCACTAGTAATTGGATAGAGAGAGTGTGTGTGTGTGTGTGTGTGTGTGGTTTGGTTATTGATTTAAAACTGGGGCAGCTTCCAAAAGCATTGCTGGAATCTGTGATCAGGCTCAGAGGCACTGGCGAGATCCCAGAATGCACCTGTTGAAAACAACAATTCTGATTGTAATCCAATTCAACCCCGTTTCAAAAGCCAGAATTCTGTTCATGAAGGAATGAGAGCAGCTGTAAAGACTGATTTTGTCCGACGGTTCACATCGAAAATGCATCTCCAAAACATTCAGAACTGGGGAAAATTCCAGGAATTTTCAGAAAGTTTGAAACTTTCTATGGGGATCAATGGGAATGGGAATAAACTGGGACTTTTTGGAAGATGGGGGAGGGGGTGTTCACAGGAAATATGTTTATTTTATTCAACATTCATGCTTTTTCACAAATCTATAATCTATAAAAGTATTGATGTTTGTATATGATGCAGTTTGTATAAATTGCCCAAATTTCCAATGAATTCCCATACATTCCCTTTAAAGGAGACTTTTAATGCCCGTTTCATAAGATGTGACATCAGTCTCTGGTGTCTCCAGTGAAGTTTCAGCTCAAAATCCTCCACAGATCATTTATTATCGCTTGTCAAATTCGCCTCTATTTGGGTTTGAGCAAAAACACGCCGTTTTTGTGTGTGTCCCTTTAAATGCAAATGAGCTGCTGCTCCAGAAGAGGGCGGAGCTTTAACAGCTCAACAACAACAAAGCTGGAGAATCTCACGCAGACAAAATGAGGAAAGTGTTCATCCTTACATTGTTCAAACCGGAGTCGACACTGATGGAGAGACTCAGGAAGAAGTTCAACTTTTAGACGTTTCTGAACGGTTAGTGGATAAATTGATGTAGTTGCTGTGGAGTTGATCAACTCATCACTAGCATGTGTCGTCATGTTCGTCTTTTTTCCTTGAATTGACCCTCGTTTGTGAAGCAGTCCGGCGTAAAATGACGGCATCAACAACACTCGACTACAACAACTCTTCCTCTTCTCTAAAGCAGCCCAACATGACTCCGCCCCCTTTGTTGAGTGTTTTCAGGGGCGGAGTTTATGTAAATTTTAGGGTTAGTGATGTCACAAACCCAGGAAGAAGCTCGTTGTAGTCCTTAAACAGTGATTTCTGTAAAAGAAAATATCTCTCTTTGCATTGAACTTTGAGTGTCGTAACTTTGCAGATGTTGTTTCTGCTCAAACAACAACATTACACACTAACTGAAGTTAAAAAACTGAAATCATAATCAACCACCGCTTTAAGCTTCCAATTTGGAATATTTCCAAAATTCCCACAGAAAGTTTCTGCCCCTTTGCAACCCTATTCAGAACTAGATAAGTACAAATTATACAAACACAATTAAAATCTCCTGATAATTCACTCTCCTCCACGTCATCAAGATGTTCATGTCTTTCTTTCTTCAGTTGGAAAAGAAATGACAGTTTTTGAGGAAAACATTCCAGGATTTTTCTCCATATAGTGGACTTCACTGGGGTTCAACGGGTCCAAATGTCAGTTTCAGTGCAGCTTCAAAGACTCGACATGATCCAGACGAGGAATAAGAGTCTGATCTAGAGAAACCATCAGACATTTACTAAAAAAAAAATAAACATTATATAGTTTGGATGGCATGGAGGAGAGTAAATTATCATGAGATTTTAATTCTAAAGTGAACTAATGCTACCTTTAAGGATCAAATAATAATCATCATCATCTCTAAAACCTTTCAAATTAGGAGCACACACTTTGAATTTGCCCAAACTAGTATTTTGAAAGTAAGTTTAAGTTGATCTGTGAATGCACAGCTCCGCTGCGTTTAAACTCTACACACTGACATGCTGCAAACACACATTTGTTCACATTAAAGGAAGTTTCCCCGCTGTCCGTGGTGCTGAACACCGCAGCGGTCAGACATCTGACCGAGTGTCCGGCCACTTTTCCAGAAAAGACTTTATTGAAGCGTTACAAGCCGTGAAGAAAGCCAACCAGATGTGAGGAGAATCACAACGTTACAAACTTTGATTTGAAGCAAAAAAGTATTTGAAAATCGGACAAAAATAAGGGAAAGGGAAAGAACTGCAATCCCGTGAAGCATTGAGAACAGAATAATCGAGTTAAAAATGATAGCGAAATATTAAACTATGCATTTTTAATATATTTTTATTGCAAAATATGCATAGCTATATATTGTGTAAGGATTGCATCATTAACAGGAGTGGGCGGAGCTCTTTTGCCAATGTATTGAAAGCAGTTTTTTATTCAGTGCACATTGGGAACAGATCAACACAAGGAGTTGTTATCCAACACACATTACATACATATAATAACAACAGCAACACATGATATTCCAGTAAGTCATGAAGAACCTCGGCGGATCTCAAGGTATTATGAGCCGCCATCAACAACACGAGAGCGTGAGCACGACAACAACAGCATCACTGCTCGCCGAAAGATGGCCAAAGATCACATGGGCCGGAAAACCAGATCTGAACTATGAGTTACACGTCATATAATTCGACTGGAGGACGTGACGGTTTCAGTCTCTACAGAGACCAGCGTCAAGACAACAACTCCAAACTATGAAGACCATTTCTGGCACATCAGGGGGGAAAATTATAATTATGACATACTAAATCATGATTATGAGATGAAAAGTCAAAATTATGACAGAAAGTCATAATTTTTTGCCATATTATGACACTACTAAGTCGAAATTATCATATACTAAATCATATTTATGAGATGAAAAAGTCAAAATTATGACTTTTTTTGTCATAGTGATGACACACTAAGTCAAAATTATGATATACTAAATGATGAAAGTTTTAATTATGACTTTAAATTATGACAAAAATTAACTGACAGAAAGTCATAATTTTGACTTTTTATCTCATAATTATGACATACTAAATCATTTATGATGAAACGTAAGTATGAGAAAATTCATAGTTATGATAGTCATAATTTTGACTTGTCAAACTGACATCAAATTATGACGTGCTAAATCAAAATTATGAGATGAAAAGTCAAAATTATGACTTTAAAATCATGACAAAATCATAATTATGACTTTTTTTGTCACATTATGACACAATAACTCGAAATTATGATATACTAAATGATGAAAGTTGTAATTATGACTTTAAATGATGACAAAAATTAACTGACAGAAAGTCATAATTTTGACTTTTTATCTCATAATTATGACATACTAAATCATTATGATGAAATGTTGTAATTATGAGAAAATTCATAGTTATGATAGTCATAATTTTGACTTGTCAAACTGACATCAAATTATGACGTGCTAAATCAAAATTATGAGATGAAAAGTTGAAATTATGACATGAAAAGTTAAAATTATGACTTTGAAATCATGACTAAATCATAATTATGACTTTTTTTGTCACATTATGACACAATAACTCGAAATTATGATATACTAAATGATGAAAGTTGTAATTATGACTTTAAATTATGACAAAGATCAACTGACAGAAAGTCATCATTTATGATGAAACGTTGTAATCACAGTTATGATAGTCAGAATTTGGACTTGTCAAACTGACATCAAATTATGACGTGCTAAATCAAAATTATGAGATGAAAAGTTGAAATTATGACAAAATCAATTGTGATAGAAAGACATAATTTTGACTTTTTTTCTCATAATGATGTTAAATTATCACATACTAAAACTAAATTATGACATACTGAATCATATTTATGAGATGAACGTTGTTATTATGACATACTAAGTCAAAATTATGCGATGAAAGGTCGAAATTATGACAAAAATCAATTGACAGAAAGTCATAATTGTGACTTTTTATCTCCTAATTATGACATACTAAATCATTTATGACAAAAATTTGTAATTATGACAAAATTCATAGTTATGATAGAAAGTCATATTTTTTGTCATATTGACTTCACATTATGGCACACCAAGTCAAAATTATGAGACAAAAAGTTGAAATTATGACAAAAATCAACTGACAGAAAGTCATCATTTTGACTTTTTATCTCATAATTATGACATACTAAATCATGAATGATGAAAATTTGTAATTATGGCAAAATTCTTAGTTATGATAGAAAGTCATAATTTTGATTTGTCAAATTGACATCAAATTATGACATACTAAATGAAAATTATGAGAAGAAAAATTTTAATTATAACTTAAAAAGTTGAAATCATGACAAAATCAATAATGATAGAAAGTCATAATTTCGACTTTTTATCTTAATTTTGACTTTTAATGATGTCAAATTATCACATACTAAATTTAAATTATGACATACTAAACCATATTTATGATGAAAAGTTGAAATAATGACAAAATTCATAGTTATGATAGAAAGTCATATTTTTTGTCATATTGACTTCACATTATGACACACCAAGTCAAAATTATGATACAAAAAGTTGAAATTATGACAAAAATCAATTCTGACAAAGTCAATAATGATGTCAAATTATCACTAAATTATGACATACTAAATCATATTTATGACAAAAAGTTGTAATTATGACATACTAACTCAAAATTATGACATGAAAAGGCACAACTGACATACAAAGTCATAAAAAGTATAGAAATTCATAATTTAATAAAGTCATAATTGCGAAACCACTGATAAGGGTCATTTTTTGTCATAATTAAGATTTGCAAAGCATGTTTTTCTTTCTTCACGTTGCAGAAATGGCCTTCCATACTAAACACTATCAAGACTAGTAAAGTATAAGTATTTTTTAATGTATTTATACTTATAAAATTAACAGAAGTTAATCTGACAAAACCTCAATAATGTGAATAATAACAACAACAGACCAAATGAATTCATAAAAGTAAATAATGTTCTTTGCTTTTAAATTCTTGATTAGAGTGTGTGTGTGTGTGTGTGAGTGTGTGTGTGTGTGTGTGTGTGTGTGTGTGTGTCCCTGCAGTGTCTCACCGGTGTCGGTGCTGCTCGGTTCGGTACTCTGCGCACACAGACACCGCAGCATGTGCGCTCCTTTCTGCCGGAGCAGCCGCGCAATCCTCATCGCAAAATCCCGCCACAGTCCCGCAATCCGACCGTTCACAGAGGCGCCTTCATCATCATCCTCATCATCATGAAGGTTTCACGCGCTCCGGCGCCGCAGACAAAAGACTTCCACGCGCTACAGCGGCACATCCAACACATCCTTCACACGGTAACAGACACGCGCCGCGCGACAAAAACCGTTAATCCTTCCGGTGAGCATCGTGATGAGCTAATGACCGTTATTCATCTCGTTATTTTTGCGTGGGGCGCGAGGGAAGACGCTGAACGCCACACTGGTGCGTAGACGTGGGCG
>CM076076.1:33417971-33455471 GCA_038088235.1 Zacco platypus
TGACCCGGATGGGAGTGAGTGTAAACCCGGGTAGAGGGGTTACACAGGCAAATACAAGCACACGATTGGTTGTCCGTTGCTTAGCACGAGTTCGGCACTGCGAGGTTAAAGGTGCAAAAGTGGTGCTAACCCTGCTCCAGACCAGGGTTTCATAACCCCGGGTAAAAAGCGGTGCTAACCCCACTTCTAAATTACAAATGTGAAACGTTCCTTTACCCGGGGTTAAGCGCAGTGTGAAATTCAACCATTCAGCTCATTTAAAACATCACAATCACTTGAGGAATATAACAATGTACCATAATATTAATAACTGTAACATGGGTTACAGTAACTAATTACTATCTATAGACAGAGATCATGAATCAACCCTCGATGTACAACCCTTAAGACCCCAAAACCATTCAAACCATTCAGCTCAGATATTTAAAACACCACAACCACTTCCAGAATGTGACAATGTGCCATGATATTAATAACTGTAACATGGGTTACAGTAACTATTAACACACCAGCAGCTCACATCAAACTTTATATTTAATGTCTCATTCGCCAACAGACTTACTAATTAGTCCATCAACTTTTAACATGAAACAGCTCTCGCATTTCAAAACACATTAAACACGTGATCTCAAAGTTTGGGGTCGGTGAAGCTGCTCACCACCATTTGATCAAAAAATACAGTAAAAACATTATTGTGTTTTTAATGTCAATATTGTTTATTGACATTATTGTGATTTAAGATAACTGTTTTTAATGTGAGTTCAGCATCATCACTCCAGTGTCACTAGTATGATGATCAAGAAACACTTCAGATTATTATAAATGTCAAAAACTAGTGATTAATTTTATTTTTCAGAATTCTTACATGGATAGAAAGTAACAGCATTTTTTTTTTTTGGAAATAGAATCTTTTGTAACATTATAAATGTTACTTTTGGCCAATATAATGCATTCTTGCTGTACAAAAAAAAACACTTTTTCAAAAGAGAAACATGTGGCGGAACATGCGTTTGTCCAGCAGGATCTCATCAGAACGTCATTGTAAGGCTGTGATATTGATGAACATTTTCACAGCACACAGCGACCGCTAGAACATTAAGATGGAGGACGCCAACAAACTTTGTGCAAATTAAGAGAGCAAGAGATCACAGAAGCTGATCAAACACTAATGCAGCTGTAGCACCAATGACTTCTGAGACTGACCAGGTTCAGTGCTGATGGTCTTCGCCGGTCCCTCTTCCTCATCCTCATCCTCTCCTTTACTGCCATGAGACAGCAGCCGGCGGAACAGACTGCAGTAACGTGTCATGGCCTTTCACGCACGTCAGAGTGTGTTTAAAACTGCCAGACCTGTAAATGTGTATCCGAATGTGTTTCAGTCGTCTCTCTCTGTATGTAAAACACTGTCATCGAATGAGTGACTGTCTGTGCGACCCTGATATTTGCCTGTGCAAATGTGTGTGTGTATGTCAGGGTGTGTCTGTCTGTAATAGAGACGTGTGTGTGTGTGTGTGTGTCGTGAAGTTAACATGTGTTTGAGTGGTTCAGAATGCAACACTAATGCACTGCTTACTACATACTTTGCAGTTTATACTGTATCACTCTTAGAATAAAAGCTTCTCTTTAGAATCTTAAAGGACTCTGTAAGGCGCTTTATGTTTAGAAGCTTTTACTGGTTCTTATGGATTTAGTTTTTCATTTTAATTAAATTTTATAAAATGAAACAGCTCATACTTTATGACTAAAAAATATTTAAATGACCAATGAAAGTGTCATTTCTCTTTATATGGAACTTTTTTGATATAAATAATTCTTTAAAGGGGGCGATTATGCAAAATGCACTTTTATAAGGTGTTTGAACAATAAGATGTGTGTGTAAACAACCAGCATACAATGGTTATTTTATATATATATATATATATATATATATATAAATATACAGCCACTTTTCTTATAAACCCCATAAATCAAACAGTCTCTCCAAATGAACGGTTTCAGATTTCAGAAGCCCCGCCCACTATTAGCTTAGCTCCTCCCCTGAGTGAGCTGTACACAGTCGGCCATGTTTGTCTCCTCGACAGAACATTCAAGTAAGAAAACTTCTTATTAAAGCTACAAAAGTTTTTTAATCAGGAGCAGCGAGTGATTTTCTGTTGTTGTTTGGTTCATATATATTACGCTACAGTCACTTTAATACACAGATCTAATATAAACATGTGGTTTCTTTACTTGCTGTTTACGTTCACACACATAACCCACTGTGTTTATGTGACTTTGTGTGTTTTTGACAAACTTGTGTGTATTTGACATGAAAGAGAACTTAGTTTCATACTCACACGACGCGCCGTCTGACGAGCTTCAGATGTGTGCGCTCAGAAAACCATATATCAGACGTTTAAACTGATAACGGCTTCAAAATAATAAACGTTCATGATGATGAAGAACTGCAGTGTCACATGAGTGTGATCAAAACCAAACATGTTTTTCTAGTTTTCGGCAGAGTATCTGAGCAGTACAAGCTCTGCCACTTTTCTGGAAAGGGGGCGGGGAGCAGCAGCTCATTTGCATTTAAAGATACATGCACAAAAACAGCATGTTTTTCCTTCCACTCAAAAATCTATCTATCTATCTATCTATCTATCTATCTATCTATCTATCTATCTATCTATCTATCTATCTATCTACCAATCTATCTATCATTCTATCTATATGTCAATCAATTTAAATGTCTGTCATCTATCTACCTACCTATCTATCTATCTATCTATCTATCTATCTATCTATCTATCTATCTATCTATCAATATAAATGTCTATCTATAGCAAAACTAAATAAACTAAAAATAAAAACTATACAGACATATTTAAATAGTAATAAACACGCCCAGAACAATTAAATAATTAAATAAAAGAATAAAATTATACTAGAAATTCAACTAAAATTAATCCATAAACAGAAATGTAATTAAAAATATTAACAGCAATCAATGACACAATAACACTGCCTCCAGCACACGCAGACACATGTCTATAACTACGATCTATCAAAAACAATTAAGAGTCTGTAAGAAACCCCGGGAAAACGGGATCTGTGCTTCCCGTATGCGTAATATAGCCACCGGCGTCTATTCTGAGAGTGTAAGTTGGTGTTACTGAGAGCGAGAGCTATTTATAATGCTGTTTACAGACTCAAAGTGCTGTGCATGAGGATTCTTTTATAACACACACACACACACACACACAACAGAGAGAGACCGCACAAGAGAGACGAGGTTAAACGCAGCTGTAAATGTGTGCAGTCATGGAACAGGATTTATAATTGTGTCTGTGTGCAAAATCATACAGTTAATGAAGTTTGTGTTGTAGTTGCTGTTGTTGACCAGCAGGGGGGCTCCTGCAGTCTGAACTCAGGTTCAATATTATATGAAACTGTATTTGCAACAATACATATTTCACACAGTACTATGAAATAAAAGGAGAAAAGGACAGCAATACATCTTCAGATGTAAAAGTCCAGTTTAACCCTTCTGTGCTGTTCGGGATGTTTTCATCCACTATGGGGAATTTTTGAGTCTTAATTTGGCCATAACTTTCTCCGTGTTTCAGCAAATGGAATGATTTTTGGTGACAAATCTTATTTTGACACATATTTTGGGAAAATGCTTTGAAAAGTTTCAAAAACTCAACAGTACTCTGTGGGAAAATTCACGACCCTTTCGTTATGATTTTAACTGCTTTAAAAATGTATCAGATAAATATTTTTTTCAAATTTTTTTGCTTAAATCTATTAATCAACCTCAGTCCTGATCAAAACTACTAAATTTAAAAAAAAAAAAAATCTGGATTTTAACTCTTTAATTGCCAAATTCATAAATGATGTCACTGATTTGGAAAAAAACGTGTCAAAGATTAGAAACAACATTGGCTTTGATGCGTTGTTAGTTTTTGTGCAGCATCAGATTTTAACGTTTTAAAGAGTTAAAATCCTGAATTGTTTTTTTTAAATTTAGTAGTTTTGATCAGGACTGAGGTTGATTAATAGATTTAAGCAAAAAAATATTTATCTGATACATTTTTAAAGCAGTTAAAACGAAAGGGTAGTGAATTTGAACAATGCACAAGGGTTAAATATTTAAATTTTGCTTTTTTAATCCAATTTTGTGTAGAAATTCACTTTCAGTCACTTTCTGGGTGAATCTTACAAAAGATTAAATGTCATATTTTAAGAAGAATATATTTTGAAGGAGCTTTAAAATACCTGCACTGTAAAACAAAAAACAAGGACATATTTTCCAGTTTATGAGTCACAAACAGGACTTGAAACGACATAAAAACCCCATAGACCGACGTAATTCCCACAAATGTGGTCAACTAGTCAAACATAGTTGTTTACTGCTGAAATGTTAAAGGTTTGTGTGCTCCCAGCATGCATTGCAGCATTAATAAATGATGTGGTTAGTGTTATATCATTATTGTTTCGCTGTTTGCTGCCTTTTTGTTTGTCATTATTGTTAGCTATTTGTTGTGCTGTGATCATTTGTTGAGATTTATGTGTCCTTGTCTGTGTACGACCTTCAAAAACTATATCAAATAAAAAAAACTAAGGTGAATGCGTCTTCATAAAAAAGATTGCACGGTTCACTTCACATATTAAGTGTCCTATAAAACCTGTGATTGATGTGTTTTTTTTTTTTGCTGAATGAGGCATTTTGTATGTAATGAATTAAACCCAAACCGACAAAACAAAGTAGTTCCTTCAGACACGTTTTAAGATAACATGCATCAATGCATCAAGCTGTATTGAATTTTGAACTTTTCTCAATTCCCTTTGTGGAGTTCTCTATCCATTCATCTCTATGGCTGCAAACCCTCAGAGGTACGAGACCTGCATGCTGCCATGATAACGAATAGCTTTCTCCAGCTATATTACAGCTCCTTGCTCAGAAGCAGGATCGTTCTGGGACACACAGCTGTAACACAACACTACAGGACTGTTTTATAGCAACACCCTGTCCAAATCAACATCTGAGCGTTGACTGCTTCTCCTGTCCTCACTGAAAGTGAAAATGCTGCACATATGTGTGCTAACAATCACACAAATGACCTGTTCAAAATGGACTAACTTAGAATGTAAAATCAGATTGGATTCATTCCAATCGACCCTTTTCAAAGCCCCGCCCCCTTTAGTTACGGTTGCTATGCGCTCTCACGCCACACATCATGTTCTCATGCAGTGAAAAATACACTGACAACACATGAAACAGTTTCATATTTAAAATATTGTAATGTTTTAAAGAAGTTTAATCAGTAAATAGCGTCTAGTGTGTGTTTAATGTGTGGTGACAGATCGCTGTAGCTCCTCGTGAAGCGATCATCTCTTCATACTAGTTCATTTATAGCATCAAATAAACATGAATGAACATCAGAAGGAATGTTGTTTCAAGACGTGATTCAAGTTCACCAACGTTAATCTACTAACTCCCCTGACCGCTTTGACGGACAAAATGGCGGATTATGATTGGTCAGATCGCCTGTCAATCAAACTTGCGAAGGGTTAATTGAGTGCATGTAAACATACGACTCAGTCACAGCCAATTAGAACAGTCATGTGACTTTTTACTGGCTAGTGATTGCACCCAATCAGAACAATACAGGTATACACACCTGACACCACACGTGCATGATACAATAAAACTTCCCAATCATGTTTTACGCATGTGTGTAAATGCATAAATGTGTTCATGTTGATGAGAAATGACTGACACGGTGAGGTCGTGTGATTGAACGGATCTTGTTTACGGCGTGTCACCATGTGAGAGCTGGTATTTAAGGCTTTTCACCACATCTATTTGTAAACAGTGTGTGTGTGAGAGAGGGACAGATCAGAGATGACACTGGCCTAAATCAAACACACTTCCATCTAACCAAGGTTATGAGGCCACAACACACACACACACACACAGATCAAAGCTTTCATTACCGACCTTTAATCATACACACAGAAAAATGGAGAACATGAGGAAATGTGAAGAGGGATTCGAATCACTCCATTTTCTGTGCGTTAATTCATAGATAGATAGATGGATAGTGTCATTATTTCTGTGTTATAGTCATTCAAATGATCACAGAAGTACTGAGAAAAAAGTTTACAGTTCAGATATAAACACTGACGTCTACAGAAGCGATCGAAATAGAGTAAATCAGCTTTTGAAAGTAACTTGGCCCTTAAAATAACGACTGTATCGATTACATCATTAGTGACTGTTAAAAAAATCTATCTGTCATTGAATCATTTATTCAAGAGATTCGTTCGAAAACGCTGATTCATCTAGAAATTAAACAAGTGATGTATTTATGAGTGAGTCATTGAATCATTCATTCGAACCAATTTTTTTTTTTAAATAATTCATTCAAATTAATTACATTTTTTTAAATAGACTGCAACAAGTTACATTTTTAAAAAAAAAATGTAAATTACATTATTTAGTATTTTCAGAATTGTGGGTGAATCGCATGGAGGCTTGTTTCCGTCACTAAATAAAAAATAAAAAAGGTAATTGCGACTTTTTATCTCGCAATTATGAGGAAAAATGCAGAATTGCGTGATATAAAATCACAAATTTCGAGTTTCAAACAATTCAGACAATTCAGTCTTTTTTCTCAGAATTGTGTGATATAAAGTCAGAATTGTGAGAAAAACACTCGCCATTATCTTTTGAATTGTTTTATTCCGTAGTGGAAACAAGCTTCCATAGAATCAGAACTTTATTTGAAACAACAACAAAAAAATCAATTCTCAGTTTATCCAGAATCATGCAGCTCTAATAGATAGAACAATAGACAGATAGATAGATAGATAGATAGATAGATAGATAGATAGATAGATAGATAGATAGATAGATAGATAGATAGATAGATAGATAGATAGATATAACGATAGATAGATAGATAGATAGATAGATAGATAGATAGATAGATAGATAGATAGATAGATAGACAGACAGATAGATAGATAGATAGATAGATAGATAGATAGATAGATAGATAGATAGATAGATAGATAGATAGAACCATAGTTAGATAGATAGATAGATAGATAGATAGATAGATAGATAGATAGAACCATAGTTAGATAGATAGATAGATAGATAGATAGATAGATAGATAGATAGATAGATAGATAGACAGACAGATAGATAGATAGATAGATAGATAGATAGATAGATAGATAGATAGATTTTTGAGTGGATCGATTTATCTTTAAATGCAAATGAGCTGCTGCTCCCCGCCCCTTTTCAGAAGAGGGGCGGAGCTTGTACGGCTCGTGCCTCTGATACTCAGCCAAAAACGAACAAAACATCTGTTTGGTTTTGATCACCATCTCTGTCGTGATCACATTCATGTGACACTGCAGTTCTTCAGTTTATTATTTGCATGTGTTTCGAAGCCTCTTTGACAACGCTCTTGATACTTGTGTCATTTTTATGAAATAATGTTTTTACTGCGAGTGTCTCTGATGCATCTGCAGCAGTAAATCATTCTGATGGAGGCTCTCTCTCTCTCTCTCTCTCTACACTGCCACCTGCTGTTAGAACAAACACAAATATATACACTAGCGTTCAAAAGTCTGTTTTGAAAGAAATTAAAACTTTCATTCATATTAAATTGATCAAAAGTGACAGTAAAAGACATTTATAAAGTTACAAAAGATTTGTATTTCGACTGACAATCATAAATGTTTCTTGAGCAGCAAATCAGAATGATTTCTGAAGGATCATGTGACACTGAAGACTGGAGTAATGATGCTGAACATTCAGCTTTGATCACTGGATATAAATGACATTTCATTTCAGTTTAAATTTTTTATCATTTAAAATCACAATATTACAATTTTTACTGCCGTTTTGATCAAATAAACATTAGATCAAATAAAACCTTTAAACGGTAGTGTATAAATATATATATTTATAAAACAGGATTGCTAGTTGTGCAGAAATGACACACTGCACCTTTAAAAATCCCCAAGAGATGGAAAACAAAGTGCTCTCAGGTGACCCGCCATTTCCCAGCATTCACTCGCAGCAGCACACAGCTCGTGTCATCCTGTACACACTCGTCTAAAGCCTCGGTTTAGCCACCATTTTCATTCAAACATCAATAAACTCCGATCCACCTCTGAGCGTAATGTGACTAAGTGAACTTCAACAGAAAGATACCATCTGACTAACATATAAAGTGCTTCAGCTAGTTTATTTGCTTCTAAGTGCATCAAACGGCAGGTTTTATGTGGTGATGCTCATTGCAAACCTGTCAAAGTGGGCGTTTTTTTTTTTTTTTGGCTGGAATAAACAGCGATGTGGACCAGACTTTATTTATCAACACTCCCTATATATAACATTCACCATCCAACCTTAACTGAAACCAAGGCGCTTGGAAGAACAATTCAGACTGCAAAAGAAAACACTGACATTGATACACTCCTCCAGGTGGATATACTGAGAGACAGACGTGTGTGTGTGTGTGTGTGTGTGTGTGTGTGAGACTGTGTTTAACTTTGTTGTCTCGTCGTCTGACATTCAGAGCCAAAATCAATTGCGAGCATCACCCTCCTAACTATCAGTTTACACACACAGATCCGCCATCACACACTCCTTCTGATAACACTGATCGTTATGGATATATGTTTGTGTAAAAGTATTTGGATATTTACATTTCTTTAAATATTGTTGTATTATATATTGCTTTAGACAAAATATCAAATGACATTTACTGTAAAGATTTACAAGCACATCTGACAACAAAATAATTGCTCGGTTTGAAATGCTAAAACAATAGACGAAGGCAAGCGGTTCGTGGAACATGTTCGTAATAGAGTTTGAAATTTGAAAAACTGTAGACGAAAAATAACCTACTACTTCCGCCGAGAATCCATGAGGCCACGGTGAGAGGATTTATGAATGGCAGTGAAGCGACGCAACTGATGCCGGTAGGTCACGTGACAGTAACAACTATTGACATTTTGGAGTGTGTTCACACTGAACGTTCAAAACAGAAAAAGTGCACTTTAAAAACACAGATGATGCACTTAATTAACCCAAAAAACTACTGAATGTTGGAAACAGATGAAAAGGGGGCGTGGCTACATAAGGTCTATCCACCTTATTTTCTGTGAATGTGCGAGACTTCCGATTTATTAGCCGCTATACAGATGTAACGACAAGAATATCAAAGTGCAGTAAACTGTAAAACGCTAGCATGTTTATAATTAAGACAATTCTATTAAAACAATGTGGAAGGACATCAAGCAGCTGTTTTGTGCAGCTAAAAATATCTGGAAGTGAATGACACCGGAAGGTAGAAACATTACATTTACAAACGGCCGCGAACTGTCTCATAAATGTTGTTTCTTATGCTCAAATAGTGCTAAAAACGTATTTTTCAGGCTAGACGAGCCAATGCGCATGTGCAGTCCGAACCGAGTTTTTAACGGCAGCTGCTGTGACGCAATGACTTTATCAATCAGCGATTCTTCCCGGGTTAGTGATGTCACTAACCCTACAATTTACATAAACCCCGCCCCCGAGAACACGCAACAAAGGGGGCGGAGTCATGTTGGGCTGCTTTAGAGAAGAGGAAGAGTTGTTGTAGTCGAGTGTTGTTGATGCCGTCATTTTACGCCGGACTGCTTCACAAACGAGGGTCAATTCAAGGAAAAAAGATGAACATGACGACACATGCTAGTGATGAGTTGATCAACTCCACAGCAACTACATCAATTTATCCACTAACCGTTCAGAAACGTCTAAAAGTTGAACTTCTTCCTGAGTCTCTCCATCAGTGTCGACTCCGGTTTGAACAATGTAAGGATGAACACTTTCCTCATTTTGTCTGCGTGAGATTCTCCAGCTTTGTTGTTGTTGAGCTGTTAAAGCTCCGCCCTCTTCTGGAGCAGCAGCTCATTTGCATTTAAAGGGACACGCACAAAAACGGCGTGTTTTTGCTCAAACCCAAATAGAGGCGAATTTGACAAGCGATAATAAATGATCTGTGGGGGATTTTGAGCTGAAACTTCACACACATTCTGGAGACACCAGAGACTGATGTTACATCTCTGAAAGGGGCATTAAAGGTCTCCTTTAAATGTTCTATATGGAACCAGATGCCAATAAAGAACCTTTGTACAGCTCACTTCCATGAGAAATATAATGCGAATAGAACGCGGCAACTCATGAAATGAGCTTCAAAGCATCTTTATTCACGCACTTGTGTGTTTTGGCCACAACTAACCACTAAAAATCCCCACCACACCAATGAACTGATTTGCAAAGTCAAAGTTCTGAGAAAAGTCCCTACAGAATTTGTTTTGCCCTTAATTAAAGACATTCAAACATTTTTGAGTGTTTTACACTCTTAAAAATAAATAAAATCCATAGATTTGCCATAGAAGAATCATTTCGGGTTCCAGAAATAACCTTTCAGTGAAAATGTCTTGGAAAAAGCACTTTATTTTAAGGTGTCCATGTTAATTTTAGTATAATTAAACGTACTCACTATATGATTGGCGTTTGGATTATTAGGGTTTGTTTTAGGGTTAGTTGCATCATTATGCAGTAACTATACAGTAACTACATGTAATATGGGTAATAAAGAGTTAACCCAATCTGTTTAGTGATGGAAAGTTTCCATGGATGTTAAAGGTTCTTAATGGGACCTTCAATGCCAATAAAGAAGCTTTGTTTTTAAGAGCGTATGTAGGTTTTGGGGTCGCTGTATTTACCCCACACGCAAACAGATACATACATCGCATTTAGACGGACTCTGATGACCCAAATGCATTTTTTTAGTCCTGAATACTGGGCCATAAATCACACCAACATCCCACACAGGTGCAGTCACCAGACTGAGAGTCGTCCGATGCACATCTTGACCCTCTGAAAATCCTACTTCTGTGTTCAAAAATCTCTCTGATTGATCGTAGGCCTCATTGATCTGAGCTTACACACCTCCAGCGTATTTACCTCTAAAATCTGAGCTGCTTAAACTCAGAACCTTTAGTGCGCTCCATGAAGGATGTCAAAGCGTCAATATTTTTAAGAGCATTCCAGAGCGTTCTTTAAGAGAACACCTCTCAACGTTTGGGTGCAGTAAAGTGAAAGTGCTACACGTCCTGAATGTTGATGACTGCGAAGCAAGAACATCCTCAGCACACACTTATATCATCCGTGCATCCCCATACGATCAATAAACGGATGTTTACGGGACAAAAACAATCCCGGCTACTGTTGCACACACCCAAACGCTTATTGAAACACGTCGTATGATGCAGACAGGTGTCTCAACATGTGAAGGAACTCGATGCATCGACAGCTCGCACGCCCAGGACTGTGATGAATGTGATGCGTGGAGGAAGAGGAGGACCACCCTTCACTGTCCGAACCCCATCCTGGAGGCATTTCTGCTGCATCAGGATGTTTTAACACAACGGCACTTAAAACATCTGCAGATGCATCACACACACACACACACGCTTGGCATCTGATAAGCATCACATATGAACACACACCCCACCCAGACCCCGTCAGGACAGCAGACCTGAGTACCGCAGTCTACATACACACACACACACACACACTTACAGTCACACACACACACACACACACACACTAGCCTTGTCCGTGAAATTACGTCAGTCGCTCACCGGCGCCCTTGTCTTTGCTCTCCATCTCCCGTTGCGCTGCTGTCTGTCACGGAGGATGAAGATGCTGCTGAGGAAGACTGCGTCCGTCCGCTTGGCTTCGGTCCTGGCTCGCGCTGCTGCGCACAGGCGCGACTCTCACGTGAGAGCAGCTGTCAATCGCTTCACGCGCGGTCCGGTGCTGAGGCGACCGCGGAATCACGGGTGTGGTGGTGTTTGTTGATGCTGGAGCGTGCGTCTGACCCGGGCTCGTTCCGCGCGCCGTTAACGGGAGCTGCCGCAAGCTCCGCCGCTATCAGACACACGGGCGTGACGTCACAGCAGGTGTCATGTGACGCCTTATAAACGGAGCCTGAAGTGATCATCCTTTTGCATGGTACAAAGGTCTCAGATATGGTCCTGTGATATATATTAATATAGAGCAATTTTTAAGAAATATTTTGAAGATTTATTGAACATTTTTGGCATTTGTGTTTTTGGTTACACTTTATTTTAAGGTGTCTTTGTTACACTGTAAGTACTAAGTAATTTAAGTAACTACATGCACTTACTATAGGGTTAGGATTTGGGTTGGTTTAGGGTTAGTTGCATGTAATTATCCATAATTTATAGTTATTACTACGGTAACTACATGTAACAATGACACTGTAAAATACAGTGTTACAGTGTTTTTTTTTTCTCTTCTAGCTGTTATAGTTTTTAATTGCCGTGAGAAAGAATCATGAAGAGTTACATTTAAAATTCAAATTAGGCCTATAATAAAACTATTTTTTAAGTTTCACAAACGGCAAGGAACACACATTAAATTAAACATGACATTTTGAAGCAGAAAGACTGGAAAAGCCTATTTTCTTGTTAAACATACTCCAATAATCTTTGTTTTATTTACAACTGCGAATATTAAATAACACCAATATAGAAAAATAAGCAAATAAACATAAAATACTTAAACAAATAAGACATAAAAAGTATATAATGGTCGATAAAACAGCCGACAAAAATAGTAGGTTTATGAAAAACGGTTGTCAGTCGGTTTATTGAATAATTGTCGTTATTAGCCTAGTGTTTTTTTTTCCTATTATGAGTATTAATTTAGTTGAGAATGGAAAATAGAGTCAAAATTAAAATTATGTTATAATAGCTTTATTTGTATAACACCAATATTGCAAAATAATTCTAAATAAAAAATAATAAAATAATTAACAGCTTAAGAAATGTTTCTTTTTACATTTTCAGTTGGTTTATTGAATTTTTATATTGTATTTTTAACATTAGTGGGTTTTTTTCTTCTATTCTGGGTGTATTATGATTTAATTTCCATGAGAATTGATAATAAACTTTCACTGAAAGGTTCTTTGGAAACTCAAAATGGTTGAGTCACATCACTGCCAAAACACCCTTTTATTTTTAAGCGTGTAGGAAACAAAAGTGTGGTTGATAGAAAAGACACTTCAAAGGAAGAACTTTTTATTTGAAGCGGTTAATTGCAAACTTGATGTCACAATTAAACCAGTATATTCGGCTTTGTCATAAACCTGAGCATGTTTAATGTAGTAAATCTTGTTTGAACCTACAACCTTTGGTTTATCCCGACTGTAAAAAAACAAGATGGACGACGCACCATCACCTTTCCGTCATAGTAAGAGAAGCCGCCATTTTGCCAAAATATATTAGCAAAATGGCGGCTTTTACGCAGTGAGCACGAAGTGAAGCCCAATATCAAGGTCCCGCCCACAATCACGAGGCAGAACAACTCATTATGGCGATGTGAAATAAACTTAAAATGTAGAATTTAAAGCTTCAATCTCCAATCGATCCAGAAAAAATATCCGTTGGTGCTTCAGTGACTACTTCACTCAGAGAAGCAGCTGTCAACATGACTGTCGCATTTTTATATAATCAAATAAGTACCTAAAAACAAACTTATTTAAAGAATGAACACTTTAACTGACATCATCGCGATAAAAACGACCTAAAATGACAGAAACTGTCTGTGGCGGGAAAAAAATTGACGTGTAATTTGACTGTTCGTCTCGCGTCACATTTCATTACACAAAGAGGGCGGGGTTTATGACATGTACTGCATCCCGCCACCTGGGGGCGATCGTGCTTTTCAGGACTCTTGGTTTAGCCATAAACGTCAACCATAGGCTACACTATCATCCCTAAACCAACTTCATTCACAAGCTTCAATGGGTTTCAACATTGAAAATCAGTGGCGGTTCTACACGGAGGCCTAGGGAGGCCCGTGCCTCTGTAGACATGTCCCTGGCCACCGCTGTGAACCCCCTGTGCTGACCAAAAAAAAATAAAATGAATTATGACTTTATTATGATTTTACACGCGAGCGTCAAAAGTGGAACTAACGCGACGGAACGTTCTACACGGGTAAATTAGAGCGGCGTCGGCCGCGTAAGTGACTCGTATCTCGTAAGTAACTGGTTGTTCCTGCACAATGTTGTGATGTTAACCACGTAACTTCATCTGTCTTGGCTGTTGCATTGCGATAACATACATTTGAGTAAAGTAATCAACAGGTTATTATTGCCCATGTTAAGTAGGTTAAGTACGTTTTTTTTCTTCCGATAGTTATCTTGAAACGAGGAAGGGACATAGCGTCCTTTTTTTGTTAACAAAAAAGTGAGAGAAACGAATCACGGTATTGAGAGAGTTGAGGAGCAGAAAGAGGGAGAGTCAGTGGAGGTTGGAGGGCAGGTGATGAAAGTGAGGACTCTGACACAGAGAGGGAAATTCCAGACGGTGAGGAGGATGAGGAAGAAGGGGAGGAGCATGAAAAAGAGAATGAGGAGAACGAAGAAGAGGGTGAGGAGGAAGAAAACAAACGGACAGAGAGAGGAACAGCCAGAGGGACAGAAAGGGGATCCATGTGGATCAAGTTCTGCACCATCAGGTTTGTGATGAAGAAGGTTATTACTATTTGCAAAGCAGTTCAATTATAATTTCATTGTTGGCCTACTGTGTGTCCTTAAAATGGTGCTTTCTCCTGTAAATAATTTTGTCAATATGGATCTAATGTTTCTTTTTTTAAAGTAAATACTAGGCCTACATTTTGAAAAACATGCAGATATGCACTACCAATCAAAAGTTTGGAAACTGTACTATTTTGGTTGTTTTTGAAAGAAGTCTCTTCTGCTCACCAAGGCTGCATTTATGTTATTAAAAATACAAAAAAAGCTCTAAAATTGTGAGATATTATTAAAATGTAAAATAACTGTTTTCTATGTGAATATATAGTACAGTATAATTTATATCCAGTGATCAAAGCTGAATTTATCTTCATTACTCCAGTCTTCAGTGTCACATGATCCTTCACAAATCATTGATAATAATCACCAACATTAATGAACCTTTTTTGCACCTGCACTCACTCTTGTACAAATGTTGTACAATGTTGTAATAAATGTTTATATGATTGTAAAGTAAAGTAGTTTATAATCTTTAAATATAATTGTTACCATTTTTAATGTGCCCCTCTGGTTAAACACTACCCCTTGGCCCCCCTAGTAAAAATTGTCTCGAACCGCCACTGTTGAAAATAATACAATGGATTGGTCAAATCAGAAGTTTCCAATCTGAAATTACCTATAAGAAGGTCTTTGAACGCCAAAAAACAAAGACACTCAACGGTGGGCGAAACGCAGGTGGACGGAAATGCTGAGGCGACAAGAAATAAAAATAACCTGGCATGGACTGTACAAACTCACACCGAGTCATACATAAAAGTGAGCTAGATTATTTTAGTATTCAGCTGCTTAAGCAAAACTGAATAAGCAGTTGTGTCACATCCAAATGTGAACTCAACAGAGTTCGAAACTCCACCTTCTTCAGGTCAGCAAGATATAACAACAGCTCTCAGCATTTACACACACACCATCATCCTGAGCTGCACTTTAGAAAGTAACATTCTATTGTACCGATAAACTTCTCAGCATTTACCTTTCTTACACACACATCCGTAAAGTCTCAGTCGCAGCACTTTAGCACACCTGTCCTCGCGCGCTCACGCTAAGATTAGAAGCCGAGCTGAGCTCCTGGAGGAAAACCTCCATCCAAATGTTTCTCCTGCAGCGTCAGGGATTTTTATACAGTAGTAAAAGAGCATTTAGCTGACGGCATGTGGGTTGTGATCCCGGACGACGCTCTCTAACCACAGAAGAAAATGTAATAGCAATATATTTTGAACCCAAATAAGTTGGCAAAACTCAAAAAGTTGCAGGCAATATGTTCCCTCAAAATTTTTAAGTTAAGAAATTCAAAGTTTCACTTTTCAAAGACACTACTCGTACATTTAACATAAATATCATGCAACCTCAATGTAAACATCTTTATTAATGTAAGCTAATTCAGGAAAAGCTACCTTGTTATCAAAAGCATGTTAAATAGCACTTGCTGAATAAGTTCAGCAATGTAAAGCATTTAAAATACTTGCTCTTTATTTAAACATACTAAATCTCTCGTTTAACATTGATCTTGCACAAATAAAACATTATATAACACTTAAATGTTAGCATTAATTCTCCATTTCGAGTGCCATGGGCAAAGCATGGTGGAAATTGAAATCCCAGCCTAGTTTCAGTTCAAATTAAAGCTTTTTTTGGTTTAAAGTCCATGTTTGTATAACCAGCCAGCGTTCAGAACTATCTCCTTATCTAAGCCCGATTCACAACAGTAATGTTTTATAATAAAATCAGTACTGGTGGGTTTCCACGGGAAATATATCCATGAAAATATGAACTGTTTTCAACTTTGATAATAATCATAAATGTTTCTTGAGCAGCAAATCGTCATATCAGAATGATTTCTGAAGGATCATGTGACACTGAAGACTGGAGTAATGATGCTGAAAATTCAGCTTTGATCACAGAAATAAATTACATTACATATTCACATAGAAAAATTATTTTTAATTGTAATATTTCACAATTTTACTGTTTTATCAAATAAATGGTGACACATTTCAAGTAATTTGATCTCTTAAAACTCATATTTGATCACCAAAATTACATATTTAAACATGTTTTTCCTGTGAAAAAAAATGTAACTCTACACCCTTCGATTATATGCTAATTAGCCCCGCCTCCACTCAGTGAACTCGATGAGGTAAACGCTGCACAATGATCGCTTTTTACAACGTTGGACTCCTAAAGATAATTAATACGATTTGCCTTTTGCTTGATTACGTTATCAAACGGCTAATAATGTGTTGCTAATGTTACACAAACCATGTTCCCGTTCTTCATCTCAGAGACAGCTGCCTTCTAAAAATTATTATTAGAAACGCATTGAACAACGAGAAAGGTATATACGTATTGCTAAATCTACCCGATTGTTCATACCAACAGAAAAATATACCGGGATAACTTCTTTTGAGACTCCCTTGCACGGTCAGTTAATAATATGCTAAAGCCCACCGGTAAGTTGATAGACCCAATTCAGACTGTGACGACACGCTTAATGCGTAAATCCTGAAGTTTTTAAATTTTCATTTTAAGATGAAGAAAAAAATTGATCTATAGCACTATACTTAGTTTTATATTACCATTGCGAAGAAAAATATTCCAAAACTTTCTGAAAATACAAGAGAATTAACTGTACAATTGCTAGAAATGTGTACCTTGGATATTATACAATTTGCATGCATACGAAATTTGTGTAAAAAGTTACTTTTAAAAAAACTTGCTATTTTTCAAAAAGTTTGGTATTTGTTCTTGGAAAAAGACACTGGTGAACGGTGTGAAGAATCAAAGGCATACCACAAGCATATCAAGGAATAAAGTCATCCAGAAATCAGGAACACTGACAACAATGCTTAAAAAAAGTGTAATATTTAATTAGATAGAAAAGTTTGTCGAGACAAACTTTAAGTTGGCTTGATAGATAGATAGATAGATAGATAGATAGATAGATAGATATGGTCAGATGATAGATAGATAGATAGATAGATAGATAGATAGATAGATATGGTCAGATGATAGATAGATAGATAGATAGATAGATATGGTCAGATGATAGATAGATAGATAGATAGATATGTTCAGATGATAGATAGATAGATATGGTCAGATGATAGATAGATAGATAGATAGATAGATAGATAGATAGATAGAGTCAGATGATAGATAGATAATAATTCGTTACATTTATATAGCGCTTTTCTGGGTACTCAAAGCGCTTTACATATGGAAGGGGGAATCTCCTCATCCATCACCGATGTGCAGCATCCACCTGGATGATGCAACGGCAGCCATATTGCGCCAGAACGCCCACCACACACCAGCTTGTTGGTGGAGAGGAGACAGAGTGATGAAGCCAATCAGTGTATGTGGATGATTAGGAGGCCATGATGATCAGAGGCCAGTGGGCAAATTTGGGCAGGATGTCGGGGTTATACCGCTACTCTTTTCGAAGGACATACTGGGATTTTTAATGACCACAGAGAGTCAGGACCTCGGTTTAACGTCTCATCCAAAGGACGGTGCTTTTTGACAGCATAGTGTCCCCATCACTATACTGGGGTGTTAGGACCCACACAGACCACAGGGTGAGCACCCCCTGTTGGCCTCACTAACACCTCTTCCAGCAGGAACCTAGTTTTCCCAGGAGGTCTCCCATCCAGGTACTAACCAGGCTCAGCCCTGCTTAGCTTCAGTGGGAAACCAGTCTTGGGCTACAGGGTGACATGGCTGCTGGATAGATAGATAGATAGATAGACAGATAGATAGATAGATGTGGTCAGATGATAGATAGATAGATATGGTCAGATGATAGATAGATAGATAGATGATAGATAGATAATAATAATAATAATAATAATAATTCGTTACATTTATATAGCGCTTTTCTGGGTACTCAAAGCGCTTTACATATGGAAGGGGGAATCTCCTCATCCATCACCGATGTGCAGCATCCACCTGGATGATGCGACGGCAGCCATATTGCGCCAGAACGCCCACCACACACCAGCTTGTTGGTGGAGAGGAGATCAGTGTATGGGGATGATTAGGAGGCCATGATGATCAGAGGCCAGTGGGCAAATTTGGCCAGGATGTCGGGGTTATACCCCTACTCTTTTCGAAGGACATACTGGGTTTTTTAATGACCACAGAGAGTCAGGACCTCGGTTTAACATCTCATCCAAAGGACGGTGCTTTTTGACAGCATAGTGTCCCCATCACTATACTGGGGTGTTAGGACCCACACAGACCACAGGGTGAGCACCCCCTGTTGGCCTCACCAACACCTCTTCCAGCAGCAACCTAGTCCGGAGGAGTCGCCGCCACCGATCCCTGAAGCCGGAGCCTGCTCTGCAGCCGTCTATCGCAAGGAGTAGGAAACGTGGGACTCCTGCTGGCTACCCAAACACTGAAGGGCCGTCTGCGCGTGGCCACCAGGCGGCGGAAAATTATCGAGCCGTCCACTAATCGCTATCCAATGCTGTCGCCAGGTATCGCTGAGCAGTGGCATCACTAGGGGGGCGGTCGAATTCGCGGCCAACCGCCTGGGGAGTGGAGGTGCGGCTGCCTGCAGTCCGTGAGGGAGCGGAGGAGTCGAGGCCGCCGATCCCTGAAGCCGGAGCCTGCTCTGCAGCCGTCTATCGCAAGGAGTAGGAAACGTGGGACTCCTGCTGGCTACCCAAACACTGAAGGGCCGTCTGCGCGCGGCCACTAGGCGGCGGAAAATTATCGAGCCGTCCACTAATCGCTATCTAATGCTGTCGCCAGGTATCGCTGAGCAGTGGCATCACTAGGGGGGCGGTCGAATTCGCGGCCAACCGCCTGGGGAGTGGAGGTGCGGCTGCCTGCAGTCCGTGAGGGAGCGGAGGAGTCGAGGCCGCCGATCCCTGAAGCCGGAGCCTGCTCTGCTGCCGTCTATCGCAAGGAGTAGGAAACGTGGAACTCCTGCTGGCTACCCAAACACTGAAGGGCCGTCTGCGCGTGACCACCAGGCGGCGGAAAATTATCGAGCCGTTCACTAATCGCTATCCAATGCTGTCGCCAGTTATCGCTGAGCAGTGCCATCGCTAGGGGAACGGTCGAATTCGCGGCCAACCGCCTGGGCAGTGGAGGTGCGGCTCCTTGAAGTCCGTGAGGGAGCGGAGGAGTCGCCACCGTTCCCTGAAGCCGGAGCCTGCTCTGCTGCCGTCTATCGCGAGGAGTAGGAAACGTGGGACTCCTGTTGGCTACCCAAACACTGAAGGGCCGTCTCCGCGCGGCCACCAGGCGGCGGAAAATTATCGAGCCGTTCACTAATCGCTATCCAATGCTGTCGCCAGATCCAATTCAGGTTCCGGGTCGGAATCACTTGAGTCCTCTGCATCAGCCAGATAATATTCAGATTCCGTTTCAGAATCACTCGATTTCTCGGTATCGCCCAGATCCAAGTCAGATGTTGGCTCAGAAGAGCTTGCATCTGCAACACACACTGGCTCTGGAACAGCCAGATCCAGTTCAGGTTCCGGCTCAGGAACACTTGGCTCCTGTGGATCAACCAGATCCAGTTCAGGTTCCGGTTCAGGATCACTTGGCTCTGCAGGAATAACCAGATCCTCAAGAAAAAGCTTCTTTAAGAAAGAACAAATTTTGTTCTTCTTCTTCACTTTAGTGCTTTCTGAAAAAGAAGAAAACAAATAATATGTTATCAGAAACATCTCTAACCAAAGATCAATCATGAATAATTAATCCAACTTGAAAGTCATTTCTGTTTGCATCTAATTTGTTGATATTTACTTTCAGGATCACTTGGCTCCTGGGGATCAACCAGATCCAGTTCAGGTTCCGGTTCAGGATCACTTGGCTCTTCTGGGATAACCAGATCCTCAAGAAAAAGCTTCTTTAAGAAAGAACAAATTTTGTTCTTCTTCTTCTTCTTCACTTTAGTGCTTTCTGAAAAAAGAAGAAAACAAATAATATGTTATCAGAAACATCTCTAACCAAAGATCAATCATGAATAATTAATCCAACTTGAAAGTCATTTATGTTTGCATCTAATTTGTTGATATTTACTTTCAGGATCACTTGGCTCCAGGGGATCAACCAGATCCAGTTCAGGTTCCGGTTCAGGATCACTTGGCTCTTCTGGGATAACCAGATCCTCAAGAAAAAGCTTTTTTAAGAAAGAACAAATTTTGTTCTTCTTCTTCACTTTAGTGCTTTCTGAAAAAGAAGAAAACAAATAATATGTTATCAGAAACATCTCTAACCAAAGATCAATCATGAATAATTAATCCAACTTGAAAGTCATTTCTGTTTGCCTCTAATTTGTTGATATTTACTTCTTGGGATGTTCTCTTCAGGACTTTCAGAAGAAGCATCGATGCCATCCTGATCATCCCCACTGCCGTCGCCGTCAAGATCCTGAACTAATGGCTCGGAACTGCTTGGACCTGGGACACTTGACCCGTCTGCATCAACCAGATCCAATTCAGATTCCGTTTCAGAATCACTCGATTTCTCGGTATCGCCCAGATCCAAGTCAGATGTTGGCTCAGAAGAGCTTGCATCTGCGACACACACTGGCTCTGGAACAGCCGGATCCATCCAAGAAAGCCATTTAAAGACTCCACCAATGGTGTCTCTCCAGCTTTTGGTACTTTCTGAAAAAATAAACAACAAAAAACAAATAATATGTTATCAGAAACATCTCTAACCACAGATCAATCATGAATAATTAATCCAACTTGAAAACAATTTCTGTTTGCATCTAATTTGTTCTGTTCACACAGTTCAGTAATTTACAAGAGTGACAAGCGCACTTACAAAAATTCTACACGGCGCACTCGCTGAAGTTTAGGGAGCGAGTCGTGTTCTGTAGACACATGGAATGATAATTTAGGGGATTTAAAAGCGCTTGTCATTCCTGAAATTTTACAATGTGTGTGTGGCTATTGTAATGTTGCATCTCAAATGTTCTGTTGATATTTACTTCTTGGGATGTTCTCTTCAGGGCTTTCAGAAGAAGAGTCGATGCCATCCTGATCGACATCATCAAGATCCTGAACTAATGGCTCAGAACTGCTTGGACCTGGGACACTTGGCTCCATTGGATCAACCAGACCCAGTTCAGGTTCCGGCTCAGGAACACTTGGCTCCATTGGATCAACCAGACCCAGTTCAGGTTCCGGCTCAGGAACACTTGGCTCCTGTGGATCAACCAGATCCAGTTCAGGTTCCGGCTCAGGAACACTTGGCTCCTGGGGATCAACCAGATCCAGTTCAGGTTCCGGTTCAGGATCACTTGGCTCTGCAGGAATAACCAGATCCTCAAGAAAAAGCTTCTTTAAGAAAGAACTAATTTTGTTCTTCTTCTTCTTCTTCTCTTTAGTGCTTTCTGAAAAAGAAGAAAACAAATAATATGTTATCAGAAACATCTCTAACCAAAGATCAATCATGAATAATTAATCCAACTTGAAAGTCATTTCTGTTTGCATCTAATTTGTTGATATTTACTTTCAGGATCACTTGGCTCCTGGGGATCAACCAGATCCAGTTCAGGTTCCGGTTCAGGATCACTTGGCTCTTCTGGAATAACCAGATCCTCAAGAAAAAGCTTTTTTAAGAAAGAACAAATTTTGTTCTTCTTCTTCGCTTTAGTGCTGTCTGAAAAAAGAAGAAAAATAATGTTATTTAAAGACTGATATTAAACAAACATCATAATATCCTTATTAATAGTGACATTAAAACACCTTTTAGGCATAATATTAAGAAATGTACATTGTGCAGTGAAGAAATGCACCATATCATTTCAGTTTAATTATATTAAATATATCATTAATTTTATATCAGCAAGTCTTAAGTGATGCGTCAATAAATATATTATACTTAGTATGAAATAAATGTATTATAACGGGGTCGCTCTTTGCTCGGTTTCTGTATATAATTTGAATACAAGTTTTACTGTTTATGTACACATTGCAAAGTTTCTCAAACTAAGCGACTGAATCTGAAATTGCGATGTGTGACATTATGAAAATGCTGCTCAGAGCTGGCATAAATGCATTTACACAGCAATTTTAACTGCATATTGTTATACAAGGATCAGAGTGGGCATAATTTAGTATGTTGCATAGCGTCTTCACACAGAATTTCGAGCGAGCACAGAACTCGGAAGACATTACTATTTGCATCTAATTGTAATGTTGCATCTCAAATGCTCTGTTGACATTCACCTGTTGGGCGGTTCTCAGGGCCTTCAACACATGTCTCCACACGCTTCACAGCACTTTGGTCACATCGGCAGACGGATGTTGCGTCGTTCTTCACAGCAAGCTTCACAACATTCCCCACTATAGAGCAGTTACTGACTGACATGGGATCGCCGTCGACATATATCTCCAAACACACCTCTCTGAGATTGGTAGCCATTGTATGTTTGTATCTGATAATATTATACACTGTCGCTCTATAAACTGTTTGTATGTACACGCCGAGAATAGAATCTGTCTGTATAGAAAGTCGTCTTGCACAATAATTGCTCAAATGCTCTGATAGATAACACCAGTAAAAATCGCAACAGCTCGGAAAGTCGTTCTGAGGAGACCCCGCGAGCGCTGGCCTTTTATACCCTTCTGTCTGTGACGTAATAGAGTAAAGGACGCCGCGTTCCACGGTTCCCATAGAAACGAATTGTTTGCGCTTGTTCGAGAGGCATCGATGACGTCAGAATTCAAATCAAGCGCCGGAGCTCAACGGTTTGTTTCGCGGATTCTCTTAATAATGATCTATATTATGTTATTAATCTAAATTAAATACTTTAAAACACATTTCTGTACCCAGATCAACTTTACTGACTCGATTTCGATCGCCTGAATGGTTGATTTAACGTTATAGGTGCTCGAGTTTGTGTTTGAGACGCGCGCGCGCCACAACATTAAAAAAAAAAATAATAATCATTTAGCAGATTTGTGAATGTAATTCTGAAGGCTGAAGTGAATATGGTGATCAAAAAATAGCGTATGTCCTTCTATTGAGCTGTCCTGTCCTCGCGAGCCACATGGCAAAACAAACAACGCTAATTTGTATATATATATATTGATTATATATAGGCTACTCAAATAGCAAGCACGGCGAGATCGTTTTGTCTCAGGCGGGCCAACACTAGAATTCAGGAACTTTGCCGCCGGAAAAAAGTTTTGGCGGTTAAATCCTGAGGATCCTGCAGACCAGTTCATTTTCGCGGGGAATCATTTCAGCTTAAAAACGAGTAAGTAATTTAATTCATTTATTTTTTATAGTGTTATTTGTTTTAATTGTGAAGATTAAAAATTTAAAAAAATAGTTTTTTTAACATCTAGATGGTTTGCGGTGATAATTAGGGTACGTAAAGTCAGGATACATTCGGTCTGGACATACGGGGTGTTGATGAGAAGGGATAACATCGTGTATTTTATTATTTAGAAACACTAGTTTTCAAAAGGCGATTTAAAAGCGCATTTAAAATGATTTACTAATGTACTTTTTATTGTTTTATTAATCTACGTTTTAAAAAAGAAATTAAATAACCCGTTTCAAATTCGTCTATTTATTTATACATTCAAAAAAAATTACTTAAATTTATTGTTTTATTAAACTACATTCTAAAACAGGCATTAAATAAACAACTTTAAATATGTCTATTAATGTAAAAAGTGATTTATTTATATACATTTTTATATTTGAATTATTAAATTAATTACTTACTTGATTCTTCGTTTTATTTTTATGTGGCACTCCTGGTCCTCCATAAACTCGTGTGTGCGATCTGAAATTAAAAATAAGATGTATCTTGTTGTAACACTGCTGGGAGCTGCAAAATAAGTGCATCTTATTAAATTGTGTTCTTGAAAGTAAAATAATCTGCTTCGTTAGAGCAGGCGCACTTTGTTTAGAATGAAATAAAAATTTAAAGCGTATATATCCCGCATTATTTAACATATTTGACTGCAGTGGGGATTAAGATTACGATCAAACATAAATAATAGTTCACTAATAATATAGTTCACTCTGAACGCAAAAAACAGATATATTGGTAACTTTACAATAAGGTTTTATTTGTTAACTAGTTTACATTGACTAAGAATGCACAATGCATTTATTAATCTTAAATTTCATTTCAACATTTACTAATTATTACAATGAAAAGTTGTATTTGTTAACATTAGTTCATGCACGGTGAACTAACAAGAACAAACCTTGAATGGTTGTATTTTTTATTAACTAATGTTTATAAAAATGAATACCGTAACAACTATATTGCTCATTGTTCGGTAACGTTAGTAAACATGAACTAATATTAACAAATGAGACCCTATTGTAAAGTTAAAGAAATTTTAAACTGCTGCATGAAATCCGTCTACAACATTTATCAAACCTGTGCACTTAAACTGTAATGCTTAAGATTTAATAATGATATCACAATATGTATTCCCTTTATTTATAAGACGCACTTCAGAGGAACCCTCACAGCTAATCCTGCTGGAATGGAGATGGAAGTGGCTCCAGCCTCCAACGGGAAGCAGATCGAAAGGACGGACACAAGATAAGTCTTCCTGGAGTTGGTCAGGAGGCAGACACACTCTTGTCAGTTTTAATTTATATTAAAGACCCATCTCTTTCCCATAATACCACATAATACCACATATACTTGGCATCTATGCTAATATTCTGTCTCATTCTTATCTCAAGGTGACTGTAGTCAGTATCCGGACCAGGTGGTGGACCTGCACCCTAAGATGACCCTGAAAGTCAGACGAGACCTAGAAACAAACCGTCTTTGACACAGCAGTCATCGGCATAGATTCTCAGCAAACGCTACGAGAACCAGACAAGTCCTCCACACAGACCCAATGGACCGCTTCAGCTCCCCTCCCACCAAACGCTGGTATGATCTCTTCCAATCTTCAAGCAGAAGGAGCTGAATGAAATACCATAATTTCACCATAATATAGTGATATCAATCCACAATCCGACTGGAGTCATCACCACACCGTGTTCGTCCGTTTGGTCAGAGGAGAACTGACCCCCGACTGAGCATGTGTTTTTTTTTTCTCCATTCTGTCATCTGATGGAGTTTGGGTTCCTTTCCACTGTCACCTCTGGCTTTCTTAGTTGGGACACGTAATATTGTTGATCTGACGGCACTGACACTGTTGAATGAGGACGACGACACCACTGCTTTATAGTTGAAATGAACTCTTTTTTTCTGTAATTGATGAACTTTACACAGTTATTGAACAGAAGTGAATCAACACATCAGCTGAACAATGACAGTTTTCTTTTTAGAGATGCTTCACAGCCAAACTGAACTGATTGCGTCAATGATCAATTCCTGTTTACCTCTGTAAAGCTGGTTTGAAACAAGTCTTACTGTATAGAGCGCTATATATTTAAAGGTGACTGGACTTTTGCAAAAGGATTTTTTTAGTGTTAAAGAAAGTGAAAGAGAGATTCTGTGTGTGACAGAGATTTTTTTTTTTTTAAATAATATACAGTAAATATAATTATTTTTTGGTTTAAAAAATGTGCCGTTAATATTAATATTTGTGTATTTGTTGATTGTTAATGCATGTTTATTTTAAAGTGCATTTGTTAATTTTATAATAAAAACCCTTAGTCTTTTTAAATGGTTGAATTTGTGTTTCATTGCCAGGTACTGGGCCACATCTGGCCCGGGGCCCAGCCGACTCTCAGCCAGATGTGGCTGGGCCACAAAAGAATTTAAGGGTGCGTTCGGTTGGTTTGGTCCGGACCAAAAAACAAAACATATAGCCCTGGTCCGCTTAGCGTTCACACTGGCATTCTTAACAGCGAACCTTAAGTTACCGAACCAAAGGCATAGGGATACGGTCACGACCTGATTGGTCGGCTTTTATGACGTATATTTCACGACGGAGCTTCCTTACCGAACATTCAAAACAGCTGTGTTCTGGATTAAACGGCATCATTTTATGCGTGTACAAATGCTTTATTTTTACCAGCTGAGAACTCACGAAGAGCTCATAAAATGTTCAAAACATTACCAGGACTTCCTCCGTTGTTTGCAGAAACAGAAACTTCACCTCCTCGTTGCTCCACGTTTGCCCTCGACTCATTTTGGATACACCGATCTTTCCGCGTCGTCAAATCAGCTGACTTGTAGCGTCGCATCTTGTGACATCACGTCCTGTTTTTGGTTTGCTTACACATCTTTGGTCCGTGTTGTGTTCATATATCAATCGAACCGCACCAGAGTTCGTTTGGAAGCGGACCGAGACCCTTCTTTTTAGCGGTCTCGGTCCACACCAGGGTTCGGATGGCAGAGTTCACATGTGTTCAATCGAACCGCACTAACTGAGCAATCACACCAGGGTTCGTTTTAATCGAACCAAACATGACAAGTGTGAACGCACCCTAAGTCAATTTTCAGTAAGCGGGCCAGAGGAAATTGTTTATGTCGGTTTTCAGTGTGTGGGTCAGTTTAAAGCATATTAAATACTCCACATAGATATATAAACAACATTAAAAACTTGATTTTCACCACAAGGGTACTTGCTTATCGACCTCAAACTTTTCACAAGTCCAATCATCTGCAAAATACTGACAAGAAAAACATTTTACGTCATTGTGTATTTGGAAAATAATCTCTTACACAGGTATTTCTGTACAGCTTTATTTACCAAACACAAGTTTAAAATGCAATGCAACACTGATCCAGAGCAGATGTTATTTCGATGAGGTGTCCCGCTGGCATATCAGAGATATTTATCAAGCGTAAGTCTACATAACATGTACATACAATTCTCATGGACATCAGTCGAGTGACGACAGCTAAAATAAATGTTCTGTTTAGTTCCGATATGTCCTGATTCAGATATAAAGAGAAACCCACGGTCGGGGTTGAAAAAGAGTCTTAATCGGAATAAAAACACCCCATTGGTTGATTTCAGTGATAAGGCATAACAATTGGTCCCTGTAGAGCTTGAAGATTCACGTTTGGTCTGTTATGGTCGGTCCCTCCTACCAATTACATGCAAAGATATGCATGTGTCAATAATTAAATGAGTGTACATCACATGATTGGTTGATGTTGATAATCGGCCCGTCGGATTGGTTTAACTGGGAGAAGTGGGCGGGGTTAATTACAGCAGTATGTACACAGTTACAACACAATGGTCAAAATACTCAAATTATTACAAAAACAAAAATTATTAATGCACCTATCATGTTTAGCAGCATAATATTTATAAAAACAAACAGTATTCTGTTTTGATTTTTTTTTTTTTTTTCAAGGGGTGAATCTCACGAAACCAATATAAAAGCCTGTTTTAGGATGAAGATTTCTCATGAAAAGCCTCACAACGTTCGTTAATGCAATGCAAAAAATGTTTATTATTTAAACTCCAAAGTATTTCTATATCCTGACATTATTTGAAGTATGAGCTTTAATTTAATTAAAAAATAAATAATAAAATCACAGTATTACAGTAATGATAATCTAAGAATAAAAAAAAACTGGAGTTTAAAATGAGGTTAAATGTCATGAAAATATGGTCAAAATGAAAAACATCTTCCAAAATAGGCTTTATTTTCTTCATGCAATAATAAATACTTAAAGTTTTAGGGTTGCAAAATGTTACTTTGACATGTTTTCATGAGATTCACCCAAAGAGGTTTTGTTTTAAGAGAAACAAACATCCATCATCACCACAGGGAGTGTGTTTCTGTGTATTTTTGGAGGCCTAGTGTGCAGTTTGTGAGAGTAAAAGTTCAGCCAGTGTGTTTGTGAAAACGACCGTGTCTAAAATAGTGTGTTTACAGTATAATGTTACAGTGTACTTACAAGTAAAGCATATAAACACATTTTGTCTAATTGCACTTCTGAGTGGAGTTATGGGTTTCCTGTTTTCCACATTTTTCACAAACCGTCCTCCCCACATCCTTCCATAAATCTCCTGTTCACTCTCCCTCTCTCTCTCTCTCTCTCTTTCCTGTAAAAAATGGGCATCTGTAAAGGAGAGGAACACGACTTCAACTGGCAGCAGTGAAACAGGATCATGTCCATTTTTAACATCATAGTCAGAGTCTGAAGTGTTTAAAATCTCCAGCTCTGTGCAAAACACACGGCTTCCTGCTTCCGGAACTTATTAAAAACAGAACAACAAAGCAGTCAGCGCTCAGTCAGATCAAGGGGTGTGGCTTCAGAAGAATTGGTCATCTATGCCAAACTGAGGTTGTGACGTCATCTGTAGTCAGCTCCCAATCAGATTTGGGGGCGTGGCTTCTGAAGAATGTGTCACTGATGTGAAAGTGAGGTCATCTGCAGTCAGCGTCCAATCATATCAAGGAGGAGTGGCTTCAGAAGAACGTCACCGATGCGAAAGTGATGTCGTCTTCAGTCAACAGCCAATCAGATCAGAGGGTGTGGCTTCAGAAGACTGTCGTTGATGCGAAAGCGAGGTTGTGTGACGTCGATAGTCAGTTCCCAATCGGATTTGGGGCATGGCTTCAGAAGAATTTGTTGCCGATGTGAAAGTGAGGTCATCTGCAGTCAGCGTCCAATCATATCGAGGAGGAGTGGCTTCAGAAGAACGTCAGAGATGTGAAAGTGATGTCGTCTGCAGTCTGTAGCCAATCAGATCAGAGGGTGTGGCTTCAGAAGAATGTCAATGCACAGGTGAGGTCTTCCGCAGTCAGTGTTCCAATTAGATCAGTGGGTGTGGCTTCAGAAGAATTTATCATCAATACGAAAGTGAGGTCGTGTGACGTCATCTGGGTTGATGAAGACGGAGATGGACTTCCCAGGATTCTCTGTGACCAGCTGCTGGAGTTTCTTTGCAAGTCGGTCGTCGGGTTGCTGATCGCCTCCCGGGTCCGACAGTGGCGACGGAAGGTTTGAGCTTCCACCGCGCCACTGAAGCTCAAGCGTGAGCCGCGAGGCGGCTTTTGCGTGCTCGATTGCGCTCCGCAAGTGCTCCGCTGGGTCGGAGCGTACAGACGACAACTTGCGCGCATGCAACATGGCCGTGTCGTCGCTGAGGTGCTCTAGCATGTTGCATTGTGGGATGAAGTAATTAGGGCACATCTTATTCACCAAGCAATGCTGCAAGTCGTCGATCAAACCCAGCAGGAAGTGCGCAGCGTAGTCTTCCTGTGCCAAGTACGTATGCGGCAGGCGGTCACAGGCCCAAAGCATAAGCGAGCGCAGGTGGTACGGGCTGATGGCTTTGGGTCGAGACAGCAGCTTAATAATCAGAGCTTTACAAGCCTGGTACGCCTGCATCAGACTCGCAGAGATGCACTTCTTCAGCTGCACCTCGCTGCGCGCGAACGACAAACGCCATTCGTTCTCCTTCTGGCCTGTAGAAGAGCACGCAGGCAGCAAATAAAACCCACTAATCACTTCCTCCTCTGTGATTTTCCCATCCCAAAAATGGTTTTCCATCAGCCAGCTTTGTGCCACCGCAGGCCAACCCTTGAACGACACCACTGGTACCACGTCGTACAACATCCGGCTGCCTCCGACGCCCAAGATGATGGAGATAACAGTTGCGTTGCGCTCAACCTTCTCGACCCTCGGAACGCCACGCTGCGGCTTCTTCTGAATCTCCGCCAAAACCATGCTAATGGATTCGTAGAACCAATCGGCCACTAGGGTGGGCGAGAAAAAGTAGTTGGTTGCGCCGTTAACGTGGTCAACCACAGTACAGCAGTCCTTCCACTTGTTGATGGTTCCCTCGTCAAACAGGCGCAGACTGAGCCACGAGTGGCAGAGCGCCGAATGACGCATGTCCAGCGTGACCGGCTGGTTTCGGTCGTGGAGTTTCAGCGCGGGAACCAGCAGCGTGAAGTCCATGTCATAATCCGCTCCCCTCGCGTACACCGTCAATTCGTCCAGATCCATGTCGACCACACCCTCCCTCACCCCGCCGGACAACAGCAGGTACTCATTGGCAACCGGAAGCTTCTGGTCCAACTTCTGCACCATGCCTGTAAACGGGAAAAGATATCATTAGAAAGGGACAAATATTTTTTTCATCATTTAGCAGACGCTTTTATCCAAAGCGACTTACAAGGGGAGCAATTAGGGGTTAGGTGACTTGCTCAAGGGCACTTTAGTCATGGTATCGAAGGTGGAGAGAGTGCTGTTTATTCACAATCCCCACTTTCAATTCCTGCTGGCGTGGGAATCGAACCAGCAACCTTCAGATCACAAGCCCAACTCCCTCACCACTAGGCCACGACTACCACATATTGTCTTTAACCCTGTCCCAAACAGACCCTCGCGATCTTCACACTTTCATGACGTAATGCCACTTTGACTGTCAGGGCTTGTGGGCTGGGCAAAATTAAGCATTGAGGGAGCATATCGGCCTCAAAGGGGCGCTCGTGAGCACCCTTCTGAAACCTAAAAATGACAAACGGGACACCCTACGTTCTTTTGGATTTAAAGGACACGCCATTGTAAGCCCGGATGAATCGAGACTTGAGGTCATCTGATTTCTGATTCTCAAATTGTACAGGCAAATGTGTGTTTGTGAAAAAGTTTCTAAAATAGAACAAGTTGGAAATTTAATGGAAACCTTTACTTTTGCCACTTCATCCCACATCATTGTGATGTCCAGGGCTTGACATTAACACCCGCCAAATGCTAGTGTATTTCAGCAGTTACTCCTACTAGCCACTTTAGCGGGTTGAGTTTTATACATAATTTATACATTGATCAATGTTATATTTTAAAAAAGGCATCTGAAATAATAAACCAAGTGCAATGTAGTGTAGTATTGTAATGTATATGTTGAAATATTTATTTTCTGCAAAGACACATGAGGGCTGGGACAATAAATCGATGGATCACGAATCGAGAAATAATTCTGGAACAATTCTGAGATTTTCTGAATGCCCTGTGATTCTCTCTCGAATCAATTCTGAGCTTAGTTTTTAACGGCAGATGACACTGCGTGCTTTAGAAACAGCCGTACTCTGCTTGCTTCCAATTCCACCACTTGAACTTTCTATATTAATCTTCTATATTTATCATTCATTAAGTCTGAAAAGGTTGCAGCAAATTAAAAGGGTGTTTTCAGTGGGCGGTTTACATTAATCTTGCGTCATTAAAGCATTCTGAAGTGCAAGTATATTCTCAGACGCACGAGCGCTCCTCTTCATGAACATTTGAGCATGTAGTTAAAAACTAGCCTAGAGTGCAATCTGCTGTTAAAAACCAAGCTCAAAATCGATTCGAGAGAGAATCGCGATGCATTCGGAAAATTTCGGAATCGATCCATGTACCGTGATGCATCGATTTATTGTCCCATCCCTAATACCAGCTGCGCTTTCTAGCTCTCTCTTCCCGCCTCCCCTCACTTACTCGTTTCATTTGCTCCAGATGAATATTGTTGGTGTTGGTACAAGGCCTGAATTTCAGTGTGGGACAGCGTATTTTGCTCGCACCCAAAATACACGCTCTTAAAGCCTGTTTTTCACTGCTTAATGCGCTTAAACAGTCAAATACCCACAATATAATGCATTCTTCATAAACGTTTTTTAAACTTTTTACGGCAGTTAAAGTTGGACATTTCATTTCAGATCTATGCTCAAAAAGTAATTAACAGGTAATAAATGGATCATAACTATTCCATAAATATAATTCAGTACCATAAAATCCCCTAAAAACACAAAATATTAAATAAAAAACATTGAACTAAAATATAGTACATTTCATTGGTAACACTTAGTGTCACTTAGTTAACATGAACTACACTTCTACAGCATTTATTAATCGTTGTTAATGTAAATTACTAATAAATTATTATAATCTTGTTAACAGTTAATGCACTGTGAACTAACATCAACAAACAATGAACAAATGTATTTTCATTAACTAATGTTAACGAAGATTAGTAAATACAGTAACAAATGTGTTGCTCATGGTTAATTCATGTTAGTTGATACAGTAACTAATGTTTAACTAATGAACCTTATTGTAAAGTGTTACCAAAATATCTATATGCCAGTTTTTCCCCATTGTATTGATGTTAATTGTGTCCAGTGAAATTGCTGAATGGCCTTTAACTTTGGAAAACCACTAAACAGTGTCTGGTGAGCAAAAAGGTTCATGTCAAGCCCTGGTGACGTTATATGAAGACAGAAAAAAAAATGGCAATGACTTTAGATATACAGTTTCTTTGCTGTAAACAGTTGTTATGCAATTACTGACGAGACGTGAGCACTAGAGGGAATGAAGGGCGTTGCCTAATGGAACAAAATTTCAAAATAAAAGCATAATAAAAAAGGTTAATCTTTAACCTTAAGAGCAACAGAGCAAACGCAATAATGTCCATAAATCCTATTCCCACACAAACGCAATGATCATTCCAGACCAGACGCTAGAAACAGACTCCTAAAGAAAATAATCCCCGGTGTCAGATGACGTCACACCTGAGCTCAACCTCATGAACCAGCGAGTAACTCAGGGGTATTAAAATCTGCCATCAGCAGCAGAAGCAACTCTAGAGAATCTCAGGAAAACAAAAACAAGTTAGTTTTTTGGGCCCTGCACATCTGTCACACTCCTCCTGTGAGGCCACAGCGAGTGTAAGAGTCAGCAAAACACAGTCAGGCCCAGGAATCCAACATTTATCTAATTGTGTCACGTTTTCGACTAGCAATATGAGTGCAGTAAAATCAACTCAACATGCATATGTGATTTAAAGGGGTATATATATATATATACAGTACTGTGCAAAAGTTTTAGGCAGGTGTGAAAAAATGCTGTAAAGTAAGAATGCTTTCAAAAATAGACATGTTAATAGTTTATATTTATCAATTAACAAAATGCAAAGTGAGTGAACAGAAGAAAAATCTACATCAAATCAATATTTGGTGTGACCACCCTTTGCCTTCAAAACAGCATCAATTCTTCTAGGTACACTTGCACACAGTTTTTGAAGGAACTCGGCAGGTAGGTTGGCCCAAACATCTTGGAGAACTAACCACAGTTCCTCTGTGGATTTAGGCAGCCTCAGTTGCTTCTCTCTCTTCATGTAATCCCAGACAGACTCGATGATGTTGAGATCAGGGCTCTGTGGGGGCCATACCATCACTTCCAGGACTCCTTGTTCTTCTTTACACTGAAGATAGTTCTTAATGACTTTCGCTGTATGTTTGGGGTCGTTGTCATGCTGCAGAATAAATTTGGGGCCAATCAGATGCCTCCCTGATGGTATTGCATGATGGATAAGTATCTGCCTGTACTTCTCAGCATTGAGGATACCATTAATTCTGACCAAATCCCCAACTCCATTTGCAGAAATGCAGCCCCAAACTTGCAAGGAACCTCCACCATGCTTCACTGTTGCGTGCAGACACTCATTCGTGTACCGCTCTCCAGCCCTTCGGCGAACAAACTGCCTTCTGCTACAGCCAAATATTTCAAATTTTGACTCATCAGTCCAGAGCACCTGCTGCCATTTTTCTGCACCCCAGTTCCTGTGTTTTCGTGCATAGTTGAGTCGCTTGGCCTTGTTTCCACGTCGGAGGTATGGCTTTTTGGCCGCAAGTCTTCCATGAAGGCCACTTCTGACCAGACTTCTCCGGACAGTAGATGGGTGTACCAGGGTCCCACTGTTTTCTGCCAATTCTGAGCTAATGGCACTGCTCGACATCTTCCGATTGCGAAGGGAAGTAAGCATGATGTGTCTTTCATCTGCTGCAGTAAGTTTCCTTGGCCGACCACTGCGTCTACGGTCCTCAACGTTGCCTGTTTCTTTGTGCTTCTTCAAAAGAGCTTGGACAGCACATCTGGAAACCCCTGTCTGCCTTGAAATTTCTGCCTGGGAGAGACCTTGCTGATGCAGTATAACTACCTTGTGTCTTGTTGCTGTGCTCAGTCTTGCCATGGTGTATGACTTTTGACAGTAAACTGTCTTCAGCAACCTCACCTTGTTAGCTGAGTTTGGCTGTTCCTCACCCAGTTTTATTCCTCCTACACAGCTGTTTCTGTTTCAGTTAATGATTGTGTTTCAACCTACATATTGAATTGATGATCATTAGCACCTGTTTGGTATAATTGTTTAATCATACACCTAACTATATGCCTACAAAATCCCTGACTTTGTGCAAGTTTACCTTGAAGAATTGATGCTGTTTTGAAGGTAAAGGGTGGTCACACCAAATATGGATTTGATTTAGATTTTTCTTCTGTTCACTCACTTTGCATTTTGTTAATTGATAAATATAATCTATTACCAAGT
Source organism: Zacco platypus (assembly GCA_038088235.1). Classification (NCBI taxonomy): domain Eukaryota; kingdom Metazoa; phylum Chordata; class Actinopteri; order Cypriniformes; family Xenocyprididae; genus Zacco; species Zacco platypus. Next base: position 33,452,890 of record CM076076.1, read on the forward strand.
TTATTTTTGAAAGCATTCTTACTTTACAGCATTTTTTCACACCTGCCTAAAACTTTTGCACAGTACTGTATATATATATATGCGCCGCTGTTATGACTGGCTAACATCATTGCAAAGGAAACAATATCAACGCCCACTCGCTATTGAAAGCATTATCCATATAAAACCGTCATTAATAGTCAAAACGTTATAAAATCATTTATTTGGAGTTTGTGTTTGCAGCTGCTGTCGGATCCAATACAGTCGACCGCTTCATCTTTCAACAGTTTCTTTGCGAACTTTTGCAACATGGACTAAATAAAACGCTCTGAAGCTTTACGAATCTTTTGTTTCGAATCGGTGGTTCAAACTCCCAAAGTCACGTGAACTATTGAAATTTCAAACCACTTATGACGTAACGAAACCTCGTTTACTGAAGTCACGTGACTTTGGTCGAATCACTGATTCGAAATAAAGCTTCATGAATCAGTGTTTTGAAATCGCCCATCACTAGATATTGAATAAATTTGTTCTCGTCGCTTTATAATATTAAGGTTGAACCACTGTGGTCACATGACCTGTTTTAAATATGTTTTAGTATGAAAGTGTTCATTATCTTGCTGTCAACAGAGACTCACTGAAGCATCAGATTTCATCAAAAATATCTTCATTTGTGTTCTGAAGATGATGAAGATCTTACGGGTGTAGAACCACATGAGGAATTAATGACAGAATTATCATTTTTGGGTGAACTGTCCCTTTAAACTTAAAGCGCGTGGCATGATATTGCAATATCGCGCTATTGCGCGTTCTACAGGCTCACGCTCCAGACTGCTTCAATGACTCGAGTTGATGAATTATGTCAAGGTCTACTTTATGGCCTTTATATAATAATATGTTTCAGACAGTTGTAAGAATGCATATTTTATCCCTCTCATCTGAAGGATCCGCCAGCAGTGCTATATACATTTCAAAATAAGAGTCCCAGTGTATTTCAGGCTTGTTGATAATTAAAAGTCACAGGCTAAGTTTTTTTTCTCTTCTGGACGTTATTGGTTACACACTAAAATGTATTTAAATTTGATTTCCATTTAATTCAGAGTAAACTATAGTAGGAAGAAAAGACTAAGATCATTATTTGACATTTTTCACTATTATCAGTAAAATCCCATTCACTGAGAGAGACACTAAATGAGAAATCTGACATTTAAATGCATAAATTACAATGCATAATATTAGTATGTAATTAAATGTAATAATATAGCCTAATAAAAATATTGTTGTTTATTATTTGGCACCATTTTTGTGCCGTGGGTAATAAGAGGAATTCATCCGGCGGCTTCCACCGCAAGAACATCTCAAACGTAGGAAGCACTGCACTGTCAGTTTTGATTTCATCCTTTCCACAGATTTTTCTCCAGCGCAGTATGTCTGCAGATTATGTATGTGAGCGCATGACTGAGTAAACAGAGAGTCAGCGCACAGACAGCAGAAGTTCGGCTCTGCCTCACTGCGTCGCTCTGGGGCTCCTGGACTCATGCGTCTGGACGCTCTTCTGCTCGCTGCCTCTGAGAATCTGACTCTTAGAGGATTACTTCACCTCTGAATTAAAGTGTCCTGATAATTCACTCTCCTCCACGTCATCAAGATGTTCATGTCTTTCTTTCTTCAGTGGAAAAGAAATGAAGGTTTTTGAGGAAAACATTCCAGGATTTTTCTCCATATAGTGGACTTCACTGGGGTTCAACGGGTCCAAATGTCAGTTTCAGTGCAGCTTCAAAGTCTCGACATGATCCAGACGAGGAATAAGAGTCTGATCTAGAGAAACCATCTCACATTTACTAAAAAAATAAACATTTTATACTTTTATACCACGAATGCTCGTCTTGCACTGATCTGTGATGCGCCACACATGACGTAATCATGCTGGAAAGGTCACATGTGACGTAGATGGAAGTACAAATCCAGTGTTTACAAAGCGAACGTGCAAAGACCAAGTCAAACGACCTTTACAAAAAAAAGGTAAAACAACAATTTGACGATTTTGAAGTTAATGGAGAAAATGAGAGTTTTTCGCCTTATCGCGTGACCTTTTCAGCGTGATTACGTCATGTGTGGAGCATCACAGATCAGTGCAAGACGAGCATTTGTGGTGTAAAAGTATATAATGTTTATTTTTTTAGTAAATGTGCGATGGTTTCTCTAGATCAGACTCTTATTCCTCGTCTGGATCATGTCGAGTCTTTGAAGCTGCACTGAAACTGACATTTGGACCCGTTGAACCCCAGTGAAGTCCACTATATGGAGAAAAATCCTGGAATGTTTTCCTCAAAAACCTTCATTTCTTTTGCACTGAAGAAAGAAAGACATGAACATCTTGATGACGTGGAGGAGAGTGAATTATCAGGACATTTTAATCCTGAAGTCAACTAATGCTTTAAATAAATGCAGCTGATGATCCCTGATGGTCCGGTTGAACGTTGCATTTTCCATTTTAACTCATTTACAAACGGAAGAATTTGCACGCTTGCTGCATTTGTTTTTAATTTTTGCTCACGTGCAATTTCGCAGGATTGTGGATTTGCTGATTTTATTCATGTTCG
>CM076076.1:33462971-33540471 GCA_038088235.1 Zacco platypus
TCTGGATTCTGATCTGGTTTATTCAGTTGTTTAATCTGGATTCAAAACTGGTTAAAGCGATTTTTTAAAATCTGGATTCTGCTCTGTTTATTCAGTTGTTTAATCTGGATTGTGATTTGGTTTATGCAATTGTTTAATCTGGATTCTGATCTGGTTTATTCAGTTGTTTAATCTGGATTCAAAACTGGTTAAAGCCATTTTTTAAAATCTGGATTCTGATCTGGTTTATTCAGTTGTTTAATCTGCATTCTGATCTGGTTTATTCTGTTGTTTAATCTGGATTCTGATCTGGTTTATGCAGTTGTTTAATCTGGATTCTGATCTGGTTTATGCAATTGTTTAATCTGGATTCAAAACTGGTTAAAGCCATTTTTTAAAATCTGGATTCTGATCTGGTTGATTCAGTTGTTTAATCTGGATTCTGATTTGGTTTATGCAGTTGTTTAATCTGGATTCAAAACTGGTTAAAGCCATTTTTTAAAATCTGGATTCTGATCTGGTTTATTCAGTTGTTTAATCTGAATTCTGATCTGGTTTATTTAGTTGTTTAATCTGGATTCAAAACTGGTTAAAGCCATTTTTTAAAATCTGGATTCTGATCTGGTTTATTCAGTTTTTTAATCTGGATTCTGATTTGGTTTATGCAGTTATTTATTCTGGATTCTGATCTGGTTTATTTATTAATGAAAAAATGTGTTCATTACTTGAAATAAAGATCAAAATTCAAAATATAAATATCAGATGAAAAGCGATTCACATTGTAATTACCTTTTGGATTCAAAACTGGTTTATGCCATTTTTAATATGGTTTCTTATCGGGTTTATGTAGTTAAATAATCTAGATTCTTATCTGGTTTTTGCAGTTATTTAATCTGGTTTCTGATCTGGTTTCTGCACGTTCAGTTACTCTTTATAAATTAAATTAAAAAATAAATAAATAAGTCGAAAGTTAAGATAAGTTGTAAATGTTACCTTGGCGACTAACTGAAATAGAATAAAGTTGAAGTACTAAAATTACTAAAACTAAAATTCAAAAATATAAATGTATATAAAAATAAAATTAACAAAAGCACATCGCTAAATTACTAAAACTTTAACTAAGAAAATCTAATTCGAATTATTATGTATACTATTAAGCTTATAGATAATACTAAAAAAAATTAGCAAACTGCTTGTATGTACTCAAAATCAGAGACCCTCCCCTCGAAATATGCTCATGAGGTGCATTTATCAGGTGTAAACGGTGAAGTGTTTTAGTTGACCACTTGGTGGCTCTTAATACCATTTGTAAACATGCAAAGACAAGCATGTTTATTCTGTCTCTGTTCTTTACAAGTCAATGTGTGTCTCTTTCTTTCTTTCTCTAGCTGGTACATTCTTTATGGGCACGAGCTTATTTGGAAGAACAGAGAGCCGCTGGTGAAGTTGTGGCACGACTTCAGAACGGGAGGACCGGGAGCTGGCGGCAACGGCTCCATTTAGAGCATTGCATTGTGGGTAGACGCTGAGCAGGTGACCTGAAGAGTTTGAGAAATGGACACACACACACACTGACACTGTTTATTCTGTGTGTGAGAGCGTTAGAGCGAGGTCTGTTTTCAGTTGTCACTGAGTGACGGCAGTATTGCTGTGATGTCATTATGCCCCGCCCCTTAAATTTGAATCCAGGTAGCTCCACCCACTTGCCCTAAAAATGCTAATCATCCGGAGGGACGGGACTTCAGCTCAGCTCTAAGGTCATTATACGTCTCAATGACAATGAAACGGCCCACTCAACACAATGTACAGAACTTTAAATGTTTAAAATAGTCTGTAATTGTCATTTAAAAAATAAAATGATTATTTAAAATTCTGTTTTCAGAAATCGCCAGGTGCGAGTGTTTGCTTTATTTTGCTGTAAGCGTGTATAATATATTCCACACAAGTTTTACTTCATTTTCTGTGTTTCAGATGAGACTTTGGCCCCTCTTAAATGTGAATGATTAACCAGGTTTCTCTATAACACACAAACACACACTGTGACATACATCTCATCAAACACACAGTAGAAACGGTTTCTGTGTTGTTTTCTCGGATCGGTCAAAGTTCAATAACAGTCATGGTGTCATATTCGCTCATAAACAATGAGTCTGTTTTCCACTTCCTCATGTTTTTATGAAGTCACTGTATCGCTCGTCTCTTCCTGTTTCCCTGTTATCTCTTGTTAACTTCCGTCACATCGTTCTGTTCTTTCACGTCCCGCAATCACGGGTTTTTATTTAAATAATTACACTGTTTGGGTGTGTAAATGTGACTTTAGGGTTAAATATTACCCAGATCATAAGAAAACTGAAGCGTAATATTAGTAAATTAGGTTTCGTTTTGCTTTTTCCATTCAATGAAATAACATAAACTACTGTTCAAAAGTTTGGGGTCAGTAAGACTTTTTTTTGTGTGTGTGTGTGTGTGTAAAATAAATACTTTTATTCATCAAGGACACATTAAATTGATCAAAAGTGACGTTTATAAAGTTACAAAAGATTCTATTTCAAATAAACGCTGTTCTTTTAGAACTTTCTATGCATGAAAGAATCCGGGAAAAAGTCAAATGTATCACGGTTTCCACAAAAATATGAACCGTTTTCAACATTGATAATAATCATAAATGTTTCTTGAGCATCAAATCATCATATTAGAGTGATTTCTGAAGGATCATGTGACTCTGAAGACTGGAGTAATGATGCTCACAGGAATAAATGACAGTTTTCTATATGTTCACATAGAAAGCAGCTATGTTAATTTGTAGTAATATTTCACTGTTTTAATGTATTTTTAATCAAATAACCCTAACCATAACATTTAAAAAGCTTACAGACCCCAAACTTTTGAACTGTAGTGTTCGTTCTTGAGTGTAATCGTGTCCGTTCACAGATGATGATGATGATGGTGTGATTTATGTCATGTGAAGCGTGTGAAACAGACGGGTGACCCTGAATCGAGAGATCTGTCTCTCCCTTTCCCCATTTTCTTTTTTGGGGAGGGTTTGATTTTTCAGGGTTATTGACCTAAGCCAATATTAACCCAGCGGCTCTCGGCCCCATCACTGATACAGACTGAAAACTGTTCGCAAGACCCAACTTAAGAAAATTATTCTTGATTAATAGGTCACACCGGGAGCCAAACAGGTGTGTATGAATCTTCATTTTTATTCATATGATGATCAGTAGAAGTTTCTGATTTTTGGGATTTAAACTGATTTCATATTCCAGAACAAAAATAAGCCTTAAGGTTCTTCAGGAGTGATTCTAATGGAACTATAAATATCGTTAAAGAATGTTTAAGCATTTCTAGAATGAGCCATTCTTTGTTTCTGTTTGTCAGATATTTTGTTTTGAGGGTCAAACTGAATTCATTTTAACTGCACTTTTTGCCTTAGATGATTAATTGAATATATATATATATATATATATATATATATATATGTAATGACTGATTTCATGAGCTGTCGTGTGTATATATATATATATCACACAAGTTATTATCATATGATTATGGAGTATAAGAGCACTGTTTTCTTCGAAACGCTTTATATCATTGTATTACTTCTGCATTTTAAGTAGTTCCTAAAGCTATTATAGTTAACTAAAATTAACTTTTTGTGGATGTTATTAGATAAATGAATGTCAAGCACCGTATGATTTGCTTTTATTTCACAAGAGTTTAAAGTCCAACGTTTGACTTGTCAAAGAATAGAACACATCTGAATTGCTCGTTCTAGAAATGCTTAAACATTCTTTAATCGTATTGATCGTTCCATCTTTGTTCTGCAATATGGAATGATTCTTTGTGTAAAGAGTAATGAAACCCTAAAACACATTGAGATGTTAAACGTTGCACATCATTTTGAACAATTTTTTTCAAATTTCTTTATATTAAGGCAAGACACAACAGGTCAAATGCGCCAAATTTTACTGGTTTAATTCAAAACTGGTTAAAGCCATTTTTTAAAATGTGGATTCTGATCTGGTTTATGCAGTGTTTAATCTGGATTCAAAACTGGTTAAAGCCATTTTTTAAAATCTGGATTCTGATCTGGTTTATTCAGTTGTTTAATCTGAATTCAAAACTGGTTAAAGCCATTTTTTAAAATCTGGATTCTGATCTGGTTTATTCAGTTGTTTAATCTGGATTCTGATCTGGTTTATTCAGTTGTTTAATCTGGATTCTGATCTGGTTTATGCAGTGTTTAATCTGGATTCAAAACTGGTTAAAGCCATTTTTTAAAATGTGGATTCTGATCTGGTTTATTCAGTTATTTAATCTGGATTCTGATCTGGTTTATGCAGTTGTTTAATCTGGATTCAAAACTGGTTAAAGCCATTTTTTAAAATGTGGATTCTGATCTGGTTTATGCAGTGTTTAATCTGGATTCAAAACTGGTTGAAGCCATTTTTTAAAATCTGGATTCTGATCTGGTTTATTCAGTTGTTTAATCTGAATTCAAAACTGGTTAAAGCCATTTTTTAAAATCTGGATTCTGATCTGGTTTATTCAGTTGTTTAATCTGGATTCTGATCTGGTTTATTCAGTTGTTTAATCTGGAATCTGATCTGGTTTATGCAGTGTTTAATCTGGATTCAAAACTGGTTAAAGCCATTTTTTAAAATCTGGATTCTGATCTGGTTTATTCAGTTGTTTAATCTGGATTCTGATCTGGTTTATGCAGTTGTTTAATCTGGATTCAAAACTGGTTAAAGCCATTTTTTAAAATCTGTATAAGGCAAGACACAACAGATCAAATGCGCCAAATTTTACAGTTCTATTCCTGTCTATGTTTACTGAGGGTTTGTTCATGTATCATTTTCCTGATTTATGTTACTTAAAACAAGGTGAAATGTTTGCTGACAGTATTTTCTGACAAAGAAATGTCAAATTAAAAAGAAATAGAAGAAAATCCCCTCTGTAAACATTTGACTCTAATATGAAACAAGAATGTTGTTGTCCAATATTCAGATTTGTGGTCTGAAAATGTATGCAAATAAATGCATTTTAACTAGATATGCAAATGATGCATTATCCAATAAAAATACACAATGCATTGCCTTAATATACTGTGATTAAACAACTGGGTATTCTTTTATCCTATTCATCTGTCTTAAAAAGAGGTTTGCAAATATGTTTTCCGGCTCAATGCCACTGAAGAATCTTTCCTCATTGAACCCAGAAACCATTATACTGCTCTGAGGAAGCGTGGAGCAAATCCCAAAATGTTTTTGATAAAGTGAACCCAAGAACCACTGGAGAACATTAATTTTAAGTGTGTTTATCTCTCCAAACTGAGTGTTAAGTATCGTCTTCCTCTCTTTCAGGATGGCAATGGTGGTCTTTCAGCTGATGGGGTTGTTTCTGGGCATCGTCGGCTGGTGCTTGGAGTCCAGCTCCACGAACTCAGCGGTGTGGAAGACACGCAGTCACGGAGAAGCTGTGATGACTGCCAGCTCCCAGTTTGAAGGGCTGTGGATGTCGTGTGCGTCTAACTCGCTCGGAGCTGTTCACTGCCAGAGATTCAAGACCATTCTGGGCCTTCCAGGTGAAACATGCACACCGAGCGCTTGATGTGGCCTTCGCTCACATTACGTCATACTGCATGTTGGTTTCAGTGGTTCAGTATCGTGACGGGTTTACTGTGGCTCAATCCTGTGACAAAACCAGGCTATGCTAGTCATAAAAACTCATAAAATACTCACACACACCTTTACTCTAGAATACTGCAGAATACTGTTTCTGTCTTCAAATTTGGATAAAATTCAGAATTTAAGAACTTGCTTCTTCTCAATTCACGGGTTAGAATTTGATTTGGCCACACCCACAGGAAGTTTAAATGGAATTTGAATTATTGAAAGTGGAATTTACTTAAAGAAATTCTTAAAAATTATTTATACATACATATATTTATATATATACATATTGAAATCATTTCAGTAATTACACTTAAGTAGAAATAAAAATATAAAAAATACATTTTAGATCATGAAATACTTAAATGTAAAAAATTAAGAACCTAAAAAAAGGTTCTAAGTTTCTTAAACCTGACAAAAGTTCTTTATCCTTAAAACTTATATCCTAAAATAAATTCTTTAACCTAAAAACTTAGAACCTAAAAACGTTTCTAAGCTTCTTAAACCTAAAAAAGGTTCTACGGTTCTTAAACTGAACAAAAAATGCTTTAACCTAAAAATTTAGAACCTAAAAAAGTTCTTTAATCTGAAAATTTAGAACCTAAAAAAGTTTCTAAGTTTCTAAACCTAAAAAAAGGTTCTAAGGTTCTTAAACTGAACAAAAAGTGCTTTAACCTAAAAATTTAGAACCTAAAAAAAAAACAAAAAACCTTATATTAGAAATATTGCCTTGGCAACTAACTGAAATTAATTTAGGTTGAAGTATTAAAATGACTAAAAACCAAAGCTGAATAAAAATAAGTTAAAGCTAAAATAAAATGTTAAAAGCAGAAATAAAAATGACAGAAGCGCTTTACCAAATTATTAAAATGAGAATATTAATACAAAACCGAATTCAAATATTAATAAATACTATAGAAGTACATAAATAATACTGAAATAACACTGATATGTAAATAAAAAGTGTGATCTGTTGGCCTAAAAGACAAGACTTTTTGAAACGTTCTTGATAAACCTTCCTTTTCTGCTCTTTTCTAGCTAATCTATAAGAAATGTGTCCAAGCAAACACAAAATCCAGTTCATTCAGAATCACATGGTCTCTGTGTGTTTAGTCTGACCCTCTTCACACTCCACAAACCCAGTGTGACCTTGTGAAAGGTCAGCGGCCTTCCATTTTAGGGGTTCAAACTCACTTCTCTCACTTCAAACTCAAAATGTCACTTCTTGTATTGACTTCCTTTGTCATCATGGTGTTATCTAGTAAAAGCAATATAGGAGGGACCGGAGTTTATGGTTTTATGGCTCTGATCATGAAACTATAACACACTGACACACTCAAACACACTCCCATCCTGGGACGACGGAGTTTGATCTGTAGTTGAAGAGAGTTTCGTTGGATATTGTGTGTCGTCCGTGTGGATTTGAGACGTTGATCATGTCGACTGCGGTTCAGCTGTTGGGCTTCTTGATGTGTTTGGGGGGCTGGTTGCTCTCCTTCATGTCGCTGTTGAATGATTCGTGGCGTACGTCGTCGTTTGCGGACCAACTGGTCACGTCTGTGTGGTACTATCAGAACCTGTGGCAGACGTGTGCGGAGGGAAGCACCGGCGTCACCAACTGCAAGCCGTTTGAGTCGATGCTCGCTCTATCTGGTAACACACACACACACAAGAGTTTTGTATAATATTGTGGTGGTACGATACATGTCCATGGCATTTTTTTAACCCAAAATCAAAAGGAAAAAATTTGAAAATATATTTTGCATGGGATTTGCAATTAAAAAATATTATTTAAAATTATTAATATATATTTTTAGAAATAGTATTGTGACATATAAATACTTTCATTTAATATAATTTATTTTAAATTATAAAATAACGTCAGAATTAAAATAATCATAATGGTCTTAAGAATAGGCTTCATTTTCATGCAAAATCTTTTTTTTTTTTTTCTTTTCTTTTGTTGTTTTATTTTCTTCGGCTCACCAAAGGCTGCATTTATTTGATCAAAAATACAGTAAAAATTCTGAACTATTATTATGATTTAAAATAACTCTTTTCTATGTGAATATATGTTAAAATGTAATTTATATCCAGTGATCAAAGCTGAATTTTCAGCATCATTACTCCAGACTTCAGTGTCACATGATCCTTCAGAAATCATTTGCTGCTCAAGAAACATTTCTGATTATTATCAATGTTGAAAACTAGTGATACATTTGATTTCTCAGGATTCTTTGAGGAATAGAAAGTTCTAAAAGAACAGTGTTTATTTGAAAAAGAATATTTTGTAACATAATAAATGTCTTTACAGTCACTTTTGAGCAATTTAATGCGTCTCTGATAATTAAAAAATATTAATTTCTTTTTTTTTTTAAATCATACTGAAACTTTTGAACGTCAAAATTGAAGTTGTATTTTGCGTAATGAAATCAAAGCCTGTTTTGACATAATTTTCAGCATATTTACAATGAAAAAAATAAGAATAAATTAAAGGCAGTACAACAAATACTATCATGACATATAAAAATGTTTTTCAATAATGTCAGAGTTATGGTCTTAAGAATAGACTTCACTTTCACACAAAATATGTATGTATAATATAGTTCTTTGATTTTTACTGTAGTGCTGTATCATCATATATATATATATTCTTCAAAGAATGCTACAAGATTGCCGCCATTTTCAAATATAACAATGTATAGTAAAACAAACCTTTGTACTGTCATAGTTCATGCCCAGAAGATCGTGATCTTTTGTAAGGATACGTTTGACTGTGGCAAATTAGCTGGTGCTCATGAGAGGTGTGTTTATGACATTTATTGAATGTATTTTGTGTGTTTTGCAGGATACGTCCAGGCCTGTCGCGCTCTGATGATAATCGCTCTCATTCTGGGTTTGCTGTCCGTCATTCTGGCCGCGATGGGACTCAAGTGCACTAAACTGGGCAGCACGTCCGAGGAGTCGAAGGGCAAGATCAGCCTCACAGCCGGAGTGATGTTCATCCTGTCAGGTCAGTGTGACGACACACACACACGGTCTGAATCATATAAACGTTTCACAGCATTCATGTTCACATCTGCATGTTCTCTCTGTCAGGTTTGTGTGTTATGGTGGCTGTTTCGTGGTACGCCGCTCGAGTCGTTCAAGAGTTTAATGATCCTTTTTACGGAGGCACGAAGTGAGTCAGAATCTATATTATTATCTATATTATACCATCTATTGAGCCTATAGAACCTAAAAGTGTGTGTGTGTTTTTGTTGAGCGTCATATTTGATACATCAGGCTTTTGTGGCTCATATAAAATGAAAAATCTTATTCAAAAATTTGAAGCAGATGCTGATTTTCATATGGACTAGTAAGATGTAATTCTGATGCTTGTAATGTAAATCAACGAGATCCTCATAACAGGTTAAGATGCAGATAAATATCAGTCATATCTTAGTAAGATGATATTTTATGATTAAAGCTGTGTAGTTTTAAAACATTTAATACAATGACTGAGAGATGAACTAATAAACCTTCCTCAAAAGCCTGATATAGTAATATTATATATTTTATAATGTATATAAAATATATATATTATATACACGGCCTAATATTTGACACTCATGATGAATGGATAATCAACTAAACCTGCTTCAGTCCAGTTCAAATGTTACTTACAATATAAAAGTTGCGTATACTTTATAAAAATCAGTAAAGATTTCTCAGCAAAAAGCTGAAGTAGATTGTGTTCGACAGGTTTTTCAGCAGTTTTTGATCATTTTGAGGAGAAAATTGCATATCAAATATGATACAGTTGGCTTTATAGGGTTAATACTCACATACACACACTTTTGGGCATAAAGAGTAGCATGGAAATGCCATGAATACACACTCACATGCTCATCTTTTGTAGGTATGAACTGGGCGCCGGTCTGTATCTGGGATGGGCGGCAGGAGCTCTGGCCATATTGGGTGGAGGAATCCTCTGTACGTCCTTTAAGAGTTCAGCTCCTGCACAAACACGGTGAGTCTCCACACGGACACGCTACGGTTGCAAAATTCCGGGAATTTTCAAGGCTGGAAATTTTCCTTGGGAATTAACGGGAATATATGGGAATTAACGGGACTTAATGGGAATAAACGGCAATGTATGGGAATAAACGGGAATTAATGGGAATAAACAGGGAATTTGGAACATTGCAGGTTAGCCTATAACAGGGAACTTAAAGGAAGTTGTAAAAAAAAATCTTGCTGCATTATTTTGGTTAAAACAACCAGATTTAATGCAATTTCAGATGAATTTTTTGTTGAGGCCACACTGTGAATTCCTCCATAACATGCACATTTGATCAAAAATTCAGTAATATTGTGAAATATTATTGCAATTTAAAATAATTTTTCTGTTTTAAAATATTTCTGTGATCAAAGCTGAATTTTCAAGTCATCAGTGTCACATGATCCTTCAGAAATCATTATTTGATAATGTTGGAAACGCTTGTTCTGCTTAATATAACCTGTACTTTTTTCAGGATTCTTTGATGAATAAAGAGTTAAAGAACAGCATTTATTCTATAGAAATCTTTTTCTATCTACTGTTCAAAATTTGGGGGTCAGTATTTTTTTCTTTTCTTTTTTTTTTTAAAGAAATTAATACTTTTATTCAGCAAGGATGTGTGAAATTGATCAAAAGTGATATTGAAGACTAGAAAAGATTTTTATTTTGAATAAACGCTGTTCTTTTTAACTTTTTATTAATCAAAGAATTCTGAAAAAAGTTCCAAAAAATATTAACTGTTTCCAACATTGATAATATATAGTCATAATATATGATGTAATAATATATATTAATATATATATTGATAATATAAATATAATATATGATAATAGGGTAGTCGTGGCCTAATGGTGAGGGATTTGGGCTTGTAACGTGAAGGTTGCAGGTTCGATTCCCACTGCCCACTGTGTGTGTGTGTGTGTGTGTGCGCGTGTGCGTGTGCGTGAGAGTGTGTGTGTGTGAGTGTGTGTGTGTGTGTGCGTGTGTGTGTGTGTGTGTGTGTGTGTGTGCGTATGCGTGTGTGTGTGTGTGCGTGTGTGTGTGCGTGTGTGTGTGTGTGTGCGTGTGTGTGAGTGTGTGTGTGTGTGTGTGTGTGTGCGCGCACTTGGATGGGATAAATTTCGATTATGGGTCACCATACTTGACAATACGTCACGACTTTCTTTCTTTCTTTTAAAAACTGAGTATCAAATCAGTATATTAGAATTTCTGAAGGATCATGTAACACTGAAATCAACAACAACACATAACAATCGCTGCAATAAAAATATATTTACTTTACATATTTAATAAATTGGACGCAAAAAAGAAATAACGATGTTATTTCATGTTATTATGACCAAATGAAAATGTTTATATTTATTCATGTAAATGATACATTTTTAGATATTAATTCCCATTAATTCCTGTTAAGTTTCCAAATTGCAATATTTCCAAAATTCCCCGGAAAGTTTCCGGAAACTTTCCACGCTTAGTACACGCAGAGACAGATTGCAAAATCTGTGACAAACACCGCTCACACCTTCTTTCTGTCTCCCTCAGGGCTCACAGCTATAACTACACCGCTTCACAGCCGCAGAAGATCTACAAATCACCTCCGTCGGATAACAGCACCTCTAAAGCTTATGTCTGACGGGATCATTTTTTTATACATGGACATGCGCTTGCATCTTAAAAGTCAGCACTATGTAGTTCCCTCACATCCCTGTGGTATCGCCCTCATAGTAATGTTCAGATATTATAAACATGAAAAAGTTTAGGTTCTTATGCATTTACTTGATCAGAAATACAGTAAAAAGAGTAACATTGTGAAATATTTTTACAGTTTTAAACAGCTGTTCTTATTGTGCATGAATCATCAGTGATGATTTCATCAAAATCCTGCATCAAACTGTAATTTCTTTCTCACTTTTGGCTGATGTCAGCCTATTTTATTTTGATATGAAACTCCCGCTTTACATCATACATTTGTTTTCATTAAATCTCATGTTTCATGTTTATGTCATGTAAGTTGGATCAGATAAGTGTGTTATATAAATGTTACATGGTGTTTTTTTTTTCTTGGAAATTGCTTTGTTTCGTGTGAATCAAACAATTCTGTGAAGTTTTGCAGCTGTGCAAACAGTGTTTTATTAAATGTTCTGCAGGCAAACCTCAGAGGTAGTTTTCAACTGAATATGTTGGAAATTGAATTGTTTTGTATTAAAAAGTGTTTGAGTGTGCGGGTTGTACAGATCTCATTGATTCTTTTTGGTACAAAAACAAACCTGTTAAAAAAAGTTTACTTTTTTGACTCATTTTTGATAGACTTTGAATTGGATATGACAATAAAACAATATTCTTATCTTGATATCTCTTGAAAATTCATTCATTTCAGATAATTAAAAAATAAATGCAAAATCTATCATTTTAGTCAAAGATGCTAATCTTGTGACTTTCGTAGAGAAAAATAACTGCGTAAGTGTAGCTCTAAACTCTTTATATTAAAAAAAACAATATTTAAAAATTGTTCATTGTTTATTCCCTGAAAATACATTGTGGTAGAAGTTTATAGGAGATTCACTATACAGGAAAAATGAAGAGCAACCTTTGACCCCATGCAATGACACAACGCAGAGGTTCAGAGGAGAGAGCAAAACAAAAACCGGTCACGAATTTTACGGTACTTTTACATCCTGCGTCATACATATCAGTCACGGGTTACTCATTTTGCGCAAGTCAACTTGCGTATTCTGCGTACGGTCGTCCGCTAGAAGCTATTTGAATCTATATAAGTTTTAAATATGGATATTTTTCTTACAAAAACGCATTCGTTCGCTTCAAAAGACCTTTATTAACCCTCTAGAGTCATATGAAATCATTTTTTTTATGCTTGGATTCATTTTTTATGTCTTCGGAATTTGGGCTACCATTCACAACCATTATAAACCTTGGAGGACAAAGGATATTATATCTCGGATTGTGTTTGTCTGAATTAAGATTTAAGTCATACACACCTAGGATGGCTTGAGGGTGAGTAAAACAAATAATAATTTTCATTTCTGGGTGAACTATCCCTTTAAGAAAAATGTATGTAAATTGGTATTTATAATACTAAAGTTTTTTTTATGATTCTTTCATTTCTAACAACTAAGAAACAAAAATAGTTGATGTAATAGGGACTATTTTTTGTTATAAAAGGTATGTAAAATATATTAGATTATGGATGTATGTGTTTTTGTAGCCTAACCGTTGTAAACCGACGCAAAACTCTAAAATAAAGCTAAAAAATAAGTCATTACCCTATTTCTACATTGTTGCCCTCTATATATGATGTATTTGCTCTTATCGTTTATTGATGAGTCATGAGGGCTTCGAATAAAGTTTTGAAGGGAAATCGCGGGAAGCATGCGGTCGTGACGTAAAACGCCTGCGACGGCGCAGAAGGAAAATACGTTTGTTGAGCCAAAATGGCGTCCGTGATCCTTCAGTCCGGTGTGGGTTAGCGTGAAACCTATCCGAATAAACCTCAAATGACACGGTTCGGCTGTTATTAGACGGATTAATTCTTTTTTTATCATTGAGAAGAATCCATATAAACCAGCGAGGACACGTTTAGATGCTGTGAGGTAAAGTAAACCTGTTGTTTATTGAAAGTGAAAGTCAAGTGCTGCGATTAGCTGGTGCACATCTGATACAACACAATAAAATAACCAGAAACCACAACAACTACTAGTTATTTATTAATAACGACGCTATTTATAATCATTTTACACCTTGTGCTGATTATTTAGTGTGTTCTTGGAAGGCGCTGTGACAAATTATCAAGTTTTATTTACTCATAGCATATCTGTCTGAGATCAGGGTTTTTTTCCTCGTATTATTATTTGTATTTTCCATTTATCCTGTTTTATGCGTCAACTGTCTTGAATGTCTTCAGCTCACGTGATTCAGCATCATATGCCAGGTTTATTTCCATCCTGCAGCTACAATGACATGGCAGATCTCTCATAATCTGATTTATATTAATTAGCTTATTGATTGTCATAAATATCTGATCCAGTATCATCAATCTCATATCAACAAAGCGTGATAAATTAATTCTGCACTTAAAATAAGTCAGTAGCAGATTCACGCAACAAAAAATTTACATAAAATGTATCAATTTATGAAAATGTAATTTGTAACTCTTTGAATCTGCATTAATAATCTGTCAATGTAATCATTTTTAATGAAAGTAATAAAGTGGTGCCTTTTTCTGATTGTTTAGAGACGGGGATATATATATATATATATATATATATATATATAATATATACAGCTCTGGAAAAAATTAAGAGACCACTGCAAAATTATCAGTTTCTCTGGGTTTACTATTTATAGGTATGTGTTTGGGTAAAATTAACATTTTTGTTTTATTCTATAAACTACTGACATTTTTCCCAAATTCCAAATAAAAATATTGTAATTTAGAGCATTTATTTGACAAAAGCAACAACTGGTCAAAATAACAAAAAATATGCAGTGGTCTCTTAATTTTTTCCAGAGCTGTATATATATATATATATATTTAAAAAATATATAATATTATATATATATTATAATTATAAAAAATTATAAAACAAAGAAATTTTAAAACATAAATAAAATAAATTGATAAAACACTAGCTTTTAATTCAAACAAAAATTAGAATTGTTGCCTCGGCTATAAACTGAAATAAGTTTAAGTTAAAGCACTAAAACACTATTTAACTGATGTTTTATCTATTTCAGATTCTCACTGAGTAAAAGAGATGTGTGTGAACGGAAAAGGTCTGCAAAGGTGCAGATAAATGGAGTATTTGTCTCCTAAAAGAAAGAAAGCGATTCTGAAGCCTGAAATGAGTCTTGATGTTGGAATATTCTGCGCCTACAAGAAAACATGTCCTTTGTTTTACTCAAGCTGTGACTTGAAATGTTTTCCAGCTCCCCATGTGAAGGAGCCGTTAACAGTCGTTCTCGGTCTCGGTGATTAATCGGTCAGTCGTTAAGGGTCGTTTAAAAACAATGAAACGGTGCAACCGGGCGCCACCCTTCAGTTTCTGACCGTCTGTGCTGAATAACAGGCGCTCGTTTCCTGACCCTCCTTAAGCTCATTATGATTCTAAAATGATTAACTTGTAACAACTGAAATAGAAATAAATTTAAACCTAAACAGCAATATTTATATATTGAAAAAATCCTAAATGACAGAAGCACATAATGAAATGACAAAAAATTAACATGAAAATATTAAAAATGTAACATTAATATAATACAAGTGGAGCTCTGCACTACCCGCGGTAAAAATTCAAAATGCAGATAACACATGATACACTTAAGAAACATCACGATTGAAAACGTGACACTGATTTCATATGACCGTTCAATAAACAAGTAATTAATATTAAGTCACTTACATTTTAGATGCAATATTGACTCGTTTTGTTCTTTTTCTGCAGCGAAAATAGTTCAAAGAACCATGATGCATCAGTCTCACAGCAACACTCCTCACTTTGATCGTCTTTGATTAAAGAAACGCCGTATATCCATAGTCACGAGACGGCTCCGCAAACTTGTTTAAAAACCGAGCGGCACAACCGAACATTTCCACGCTCACGATCGACAAACCAATCAAATCCGATTTTTTAACCCTTGTGCATTGTTCAAATTCACGACCCTTTCGTTATGTTCGTGACTGAAAACAGCCACGATTTTAACTGCTTTAAAAATGTATCAGATAAATATTTTTTTCAAATTTTTTTGCTTAAATCTATTAATGAACCTCAGTCCTGATCAAAACTACTAAATTTAAAAAAAAATCAGGATTTTAACTCTTTAAAACGTTAAAATCTGATGCTGCACAAAAACTAACAACGCATCAAAGCCAATGTTGTTTCTAATCTTTGACACGTTTTTTCCCAAATCAGTGACATCATTTATGAATTTGGCAATTAAAGAGTTAAAATCCTGATTTTTTTTTTTTTTAATTTAGTAGTTTTGATCAGGACTGAGGTCGATTAATAGATTTAAGCAAAAATATTTGAAAAAAATATTTATCTGATACATTTTTAAAGCAGTTAAAATCATAACGAAAGGGTCGTGAATTTGCCCACGGAGTACTGTTGAGTTTTTGAACATTTTCAAAGCAAAATATGTGTCAAAATAAGATTTGTCACCAAAAATCATTCCATTTGCTGAAACGGAGAAAGTTATGGCCAAATTAAGACTCAAAAATTCCCCATAGTGGATGAAAACATCCCGAACAGCACAGAAGGGTTAAAGAAAAAATCAGACCAAACACTTTTTTAATTTTTTTTTTTATTATTGAGGAGTTATGTATATAAAAAACGATAACTTTTGTTCAAAGCTTATTAATAAAAAAAAATATTGTGCAAACATGTGGTTGGTGGGACGTGGAGTTGGTTCGTCCAGGGCGGGTCAAGCCCCCCAATGCCCCCCCATGGCCCCGGGACTGACCGTGACCACACACACTTAATTTTCCTGTGTTTGCTCTTGAGTCACTTCCTCCTGAGTTGAGAGATCTTCCTCTTTTCCCTGCGGCCTGAACGTGCTCTGAATTAGGAAACACTCTCTGTGAATTGTGTTTGCTTCAGGAAACTGGTTTAATATATTAAGTGTGTGTGTGTGTGTGTGTGGGCAGGAGGAGATGGCTGGACGTGGAGTCGGGTGTTTGTGGAAACGTCACGTTGTGGATCAGCTGAAACAGAGAGACAGAGTTCAGCGTCAGGCCTTTGAGGAGATCATACATCAGTGTAAGACCTCTATCTGTACTTTTATGCCCTATTATAATAATATATTTATTGTAATTAGCCACAGTAATGTAGTCAATGTAAATTTAGTATGTGTACAACAATATAATATGAAGCCAGTCAAAAGCACATGGATGTCACCATCCATTATTTTCCTGCTAAGTATTATTTCGATACTCAATTTCTCTGTGTCTCTTTGTGTCCAGATAACCGGCTGTTGGAGAGGTCTGATCTCCAGGTTGTTTTTTCTGAACGTCTCCAAACCGACAAGTATGAGCATCAAAACAGACACGACCTCAGGTATTTTATTCACGTCTTTAGTAGTCTGTTGTGACGTTTAAGGAGAAGAAATTGCGTGTAGCAAGAAGAACACTGCGTGAAGAGGAAACAAACTAGCATTATTAAGACGAAAAGGAACATGATCAGCTGTTGACGGAGAAATACAGATATCACTGAGACAATTGTGTGTGTATACTAAAAATTCAATTCAAATTTATGTGTATAGCGCTTTTCACGATACATATCGTTTCAAAGCAGCTTTACAGAGAACGGATGTCAACATTACAATTTAAAGAATGCAGTTAGCAAATAACATAATTTAGTTAATTAATTTACAATCAGAGTTAGCAGTTTAACCGAAGTTGGAAGCAAAGAGCTCCCGGAAAATAAATTACATAAACAATAATTAGGATATAGAATTGGGCGATGTGCATGTTGATCCAGATGATTGGATCAAAAATGAAACCGAGATTTAAAAAAAAAAAAAAAGTGATTCTAGCATTTTGAGCGGATTCTTAAACGCCTCTGATTGGCCGCTGTGCTCATCAGGTATGTCTGTGATTGGCTACAATGATCACTATGTTGTAAATAGACATCTTCAGCGATCACTTACACAAATACACACGGGAGTGTTTGAAAGCGGGCGTCTATCAGCGGATCCCTAATAAATCTGCTGATAGACGCCTGCTTTCAAATGCCCCCGTGTGTATAATGTGTAAGCGTTCAGTGAAGAGAGTCAAAGAAATACTGGTGTCGTCCATTTAAAATTTCAGTACCGACTTTGTTTCATACTTTTGACAACCCTGATGTGTGTGTGTGTAGGTTTGGCTATACTTGTGAAGGCCAGATATCCTTGAAATATTATAAAAACTGACTAGTGAAGACATTTTCCTGGTTAAAAGGCTTCTAAATCGGTTTTTATTTAAATCTAGTGTTTTGCAAATGTTTCTGTGATGGGCAGGGGATGGGGTAAAATCAATGGAAGTCTATACAATGACCTCATTAATAACAATAACTCTGTGTGTGTGTGTGTTTGTGTGTGTGTGTGTTTGTGTGTGTGTGTGTGTGTGTGTGTGTGTGTAGTCCGGGCGCTGACGGTGGCCGCAGCGACTCCCTGCAGCAGGAAATGGCTCAGATGAGAATCAAACATCAAGAGGAGCTGACGGAGCTGCACAAGAAGCGAGGAGAGGTGAGCGTCAGCTGCTCTTACGACGGCATTTACATGTCAACGACCACATTTACATATTCAGCAGCTTGGGTGTTCATAGTCGTTAGACTAGTTTTACCATCTTTGTTGAGTTTAATTTACTTAAAAAAGGGACATTGTAGGTTAGTCAACATTCATGAATGTAAATGTACCCTAGTTTTCACTGGGAGTCCCTTTGCCAGAAGTTACTAGGCAAAAAAACTAGAGAAAGAAAAGAAACAAAATAGAAAAAAACAATAACATCATAATACAATGAAAAATTATAAATAATGCTCTAAAATACAATTAAACAACGCATTATACGAATTAAATGGTGTGTGGTAGGCGTTCTGGCACAAAATGGCTGCCGTCGCATCCTCCAGATGCTGCACATTGGTGGTGGTTGAGGAGATTCCCTATATAAAAGCACTGTATAAATGTAACAAATTATTATTATTATTACAAGAATGAGTTCAAACCAGATCCTTTTCATTAAGTCAATTAAAAACTCAGATTCAGTGATTATTCATGCATGTAAATGTTGCACATAAAGGAAAATGATTCATTCTATTTTTCTTTTATTTTGGAAAACATGGCAATAAAAATCTCTTTTTGTGTGTGTTTTTACAGTTGGCTCAGAATGTGATTGAACTAAACAACCAGATTCAGCAGAAAGATAAAGAGATCCAGAGTAATGAAGCCAAGTAAGTGTATTATGTGTCTGATTTAGATAAGCAATACCTCTGTGAATATCTTTAATGTTAAAGTTTATAATATCTTAATATATTCATACCTTATAATCGCATCTAGCGCTGTGCGATAATGGTTACATGAAATAAACAATCAAGCAGCTGAGATGTGATTCACAGTGCTGGTCAAAAGCATTGAAACATTACTATTTTTATGTTTTTGAAAGAGTCTCTTCTGCTCACCATGCTGCATTTATTTGATTAGAAATACAGTAAAAACAGGAAATATTATTACAATTTAAAATGGTAGTTTTCGAATGTATTATACTTTAAAATATAATTTATTTCTGTGATGCAAAGCTGAATTTTCAGCATCATTACTCCAGTCTTCAGTGTCACATGATCCTTCAGAAATCATTCTGATAGGATGATTTATTATCAATGTTGGAAATGGTTGTGCTGCTTAATATTTTTTTATAACACATGATATTTTTTCAGGATTAAAAATTTGAAGTTAAAAAGAACAGCATTTATAAATTAAATACAAATAAAAGCATAAATAGAAATCTTTTCTAAAAATATACACTACCATTCAAAAGTTTGGCGTTTGTAATTTAAGAAATTACTATCATTCATCAAGGATGTGTTAAATTGATAAAATGTGATAGTAAAGATTTCTAACAATACTGTATGATTTCTAACGGTACTGTATGCATGCATAAAATTTGCATATAATAAACTTTAACTTTATATAGAGAGATGTGCGATAATATGATTATATTTTGAGATGATTTAAACAATCTCACAGCTGAGATTTGCTATGTTACATTTTGCTTTATGTGCATTTTTCCAGGATGTTGGAGTTTCAGCAGCAGATCTCCCATCTGGAAGGGGAGTGTCGTGACCTCCGGAACAGCCTGGCCGATTTGGAACGAGCCAATCAGACGCTGCGAGACGAGTACGATGCCCTGCAGATCACGTTCGGCGCTCTGGAGGAGAAACTACGGAAAACCACGGAGGACAATCAGGAGCTGGTGACTCGCTGGATGGCGGAGAAAGCCCAGGAGGCCAACAGACTCAACGCTGAGAACGAGAAGGACACCAGGTCAGAAACACTATTTAACTGATGTTTTATCCATTTCAGATTCTCACTGAGTAAAAGAGATGTCTCCTAAAAGAAAGCGATTCTTGATATTGGAATATTCTGCGCCTACAAGAAAACATGTCCTTTGTTTTACTCAAGCTTTTACTTGAAATGTTTTCCAGCTCCCCATGTGAAGGAGCCGTTAACGGCCCATATGTTTGTGATCTGACAGTCGTTCTCGGTCTCTGTGATTAATCGGTCAGTCGTTAAGGGTCGTTTAAAAACAATGAAACGGTGCAACCGGGCGCCACCCTTCAGTTTCTGACCGTCTGTGCTGAATAACAGGCGCTCGTTTCCTGACCCTCCTTAAGCTCATTACGATTCTCCTCCTGATTGGCTCAGAGAACTGACCGGGAGTTTCTGTAGAGTTTAAAGGTGTGCTTCCACAGTGTTTGAAACATTTGATGTGGTCACAGGCGCAGACAGGCGAAGCTTCAGAAGGAACTGGCAGATGCAGCGAAGGAACCGCTTCCCATTGACCCGTAAGTTTGTTTTCAGAAGTTTAATTCAGGCTCTCTCAAGGGGGTTTTTAAAATTGTGATATCCAGTAATGGTCATTTCTATAGTGGAAGCACTCTTTGTGAGCAAACTTTTTCTTATAAAATGATAAATTCATATCCACTACAGTGTTATTTGTATACTATTATGGTATTTATTCATTTGAGTTGGCATTTATTTTTATTTTCATTTTAGTTTAAGGTCTAGTAATTTTGTTTGTTGGTGGGTTTTTTTCTTACTGTTTCAATGTAGCTTTAATTTATATTTATTTGAGCTTTAGTCATTTTAGTACTTCTTCCTCTGGTACTGTTTGCGTTTCAGTCAAAAGTGACTAAATTATTGCACTAGATTTTACTTCCATAATGTTTTTTTGTTTAATATTTTGTAATTTTAGTGGATTTTATGGCACTGAATTATATTTATGCAGTAATTCATTTATTTGATGTTTGAACAGACCTAAAATTGAAGTTTTTCTGAAACTAAAACTGTCATAAATCTTGAATATTTTCGAGCACAGACTGAAGTAAAAAGTGTTTTTTTAAAGTGCACTTGCAAAAAAGTTTATTTGATTTATTTCATTTCATTGATAATATTTTTTTATATGAAATGTATATTTTGCAAAGCATATTTTACTCTAAAACTGTGAGAAAATCAAAGCCATAAATCTAATCAAGTTTTGTTCCAAAATTTGAGCTTGATATCTCAAAAAATGAGCTTTCAGTAATATTTTGTTTGGTAAGCGCATGGGAAATGAAAAGGAAACGAACTTCATCTAGTTCATTCGACCATTTAACCTTTTTCAATCATGTCCATGATTTGTGTTTGTGTGTTCACATAGAAAGTGCCAAACCTTTACCAAGTAAAAAAATACAAACAAAAAAACACAAAATCTTTTGGTCATAAATCACAGAACAGAGTTAAACTTATTCATGTTTGTTGCCAAGGAAGCAAGTTTCTTTTTCTTCTAATCTTCTAATTTTAATTACCAACATTTTTAACAGTTTTAGTTAATCATAACAACACCGGTCCAGTTGTTAAACACCCCACAAAGTCTTGGGAACCAGTGCCGCTTTTTCCATTAAAGGACAATATTTGCCCCCGTTTTGTTTATCTTTTTATGTGGGCTTATTGTTTCTAACCATATAAAATGCAGCGTATTATCCTTATTATGTCATATAATGTCCTTTTTGGGAATCCTATTTAATCATTGAAATCTCATTGGATGTTGTTTGATCTAGAGATGATGACATCGAAGTTCTCACGGAGGATGCTGGGAAGGGAACGGGTGAAACGTCACCGAGCAGACCGCTCAGTCGCACATCCAGGTACACACACACACACACACACACACACACACAAGCACACGTTTCACAACTCGTGCTGTCCACAAAATATCAGAGCTACAGTTTAGTGTGTGTTTTTTCAGTGGATGAATTCATCAGATTCACTGAGATATATTTATTTTTTAATAGATTTATTATCTATTTTTATATACATTTATTTATTTATTTTTGTATATATTCATTTATTTCTATATAGATTTATTTTTATGTAGATTTATTTATTTTTATATTTGTATATATTTGTATATAGATTTATTTTTATATTTTTATAAAGATTTATTTTTTATGTAGTTTTGTAAATTTTGTAAATATTTTTATATGCATTTTATATATTTTAATTTAGTTTTATGTATATATGTTTATATAGATTTATATTTTATAGATAGATTTATTTTTATATACATTTTTAGATCTTTTTTTTGTCACATTTCACAACTCATGCTGTCCACAAAATGTAAGAGCTACAGTTCAAAAATTGACAAATTGATCAGATTCACTGAGATATTTATTTTTATATATATTTATTTTTTAATAGATTTGTCTATTTTTATATACATTTATTTATATTTACTTTTATGTAGATTTTTTATGTAGATTTTTATATTTATTTACTTGTGTGTGTGTATATAGATTTATTGTTATTTTTATATAGATTTATTTTTTATATAAATGTTTTGTAAATATTTATTTTTGTTTATTTTATATTTAGTTTTATATGTGTATATATATATATAGATTTATTTTTATATACTTTTTTAGATTTATTTTTTATATACATTTTTGTAAATATTTATTTTTATATATATTTTATATTTAGTTTTATATGTATATATTTTTATGTATAGATTTATTTTTGATACAGATTCATTTTTATATAGATTTATTTGTATATAATTTTTTAGATTTATTTTTTATATGAATTTTTTGTAAATATTTATGTTTATATATGTTTTATATTTAGTTTTATATGTATATATTTGTATATATAGATTTATTTTTGATACAGATTCATTTTTATATGGATTTATTTTTTACTAGATTTGTCTATTTTTATATACATTTATTTATATTTACTTTTATGTAGATTTATTTATTTTTATTTTTATATTTATTTACTTGTGTGTGTATATAGATTTATTGTTATATTTTTATATAGATTTATTTTTTATATACATTTTTTGTAAATATTTATTTTTATATAGATTTTATATTTAGTTTTATATGTATATATGTTTATATATAGATTTATTTTTGATACAGATTCATTTTTATATAGATTTATTTTTATAATTTTTATGGATTTATTTTTTTAAATATATATTTTAATATATATTTTTAATTAGATTTTTATATATATATATATATATATATATATATTCAGTCATTCGTTCATTTTCTACCGCTTATCCGGGGCCGGAAGACCTCCCTAGGGAGGCATCTGAAAACAGATGCCCGAGCCACCTCAGCTGACTCCTCTCGATGTGAAGGAGCAACGGATCTACTTTGAACTCCTCCCGAGTGACCGAGCTCCTCACCCTATCTCTAAAGGAGCGCCCTGCCACCCTGCGGAGAAAGCTTATTTCGGCCGTCTGTATCCGGGATCTCATTCTTTCGGTCATAACCCAAAGCTCATGACTACAGATGAGAGTAGGAACGTAGATTGACTGGTAAATCGAGAGCTTCTCCTTGCAGCTCAGCTCCTTCTTCACCACGACAGACCAGTACATCGACCGCATCACTGCTGAAGCTGCACCGTTCCGTCTGTCAACCTCACGCTCCTTCCTTCCCTCACTCATGAACAAAACCCCAAGATACTCGAACTCTCCACCAACCTGAAGAGGACAAGCCACCCTTTTCTGACTAAGAACCATGGACTCAGACTTAAAGATGCTGATTCTCATCCCAGCCGCCTCACACTCGGCTGCAAACCGTCCCAATGCACACTGGAGGTCCTGGCCCGATGGAGCCAACAGGACAACATCATCCGCAAAAAAGAAGGGATAAGATACTGTGGTCCCCAAACCAGACTCCCTCCGGCCCCTGACTGCGCCTAGAAATCCTGTCCATAAAGACTATGAACTATGACTATGAATATATATATATATATATTTATTTTTATACTAACACACTCACAAGCACACATTTCACAACTCATGCTGTCAAGAACCATAGTTTAGAGTGTGTCTGTTTTTTTTTTCAGTAGACGAGTGTCTCAACCTCCTGCTCCTGCTCCTCCTGGCGGACTGCTGGACTCCATCTCTAACATCTTTGGGTATGTTTCAGTCTGTGTGTTTGAATGCTTCTTTCTCCTCTTCTTCAATCTGTACTTCTTGGTGAATCTCACAGAACTGGTCTACAACATTTCCCGGCCATTTATAAGCCCAAAATCTAAAGCAAACTTGCCATGGAGTAATACCACAATGCAAAACATCCTGGAAATGTTTTTTAAAGACTCTCTTTTGTGTGTGTGTGCATATGTGTGTATGTGTGTGTGTGTCATTTAGAGATGAAACGGTTTTAAAATGTGCCGAAAATGTTCAAAAAATACTAATGCGCACACTGATATCATTTCAAGTTTAATCGAACAAACGATAAATGAAATCAGCAGCACTATGCACCTGATTTTTATATAGATTTATTTTTTAATATTTATTTTTATGTGTATATATCTTTATATATAGATTTATTTTTATATACATTTATAGATTTTTATATGTATAGATTTTTATATATAGATTTATTTTATATATTTATTTTTTTATATATAGATTTATTTTTTATATACATTTATATATTTTTACATGTGTAAATTTTTGTACATAGATTTACTTTTTATATAGATTTATTTTTTTTATATTTATCTTTGTGTATATATCTTTTATATATAGATTTATTTTTATATACATTTATATATTTTTACATGTGTATATTTTTGTACATAGATTTACTTTTTATATAGATTTATTTTTTTAATATTTATCTTTGTGTATATATCTTTATATATAGATTTATTTTTATATATATATATATATATATATATATATATATATATATATATATATATAGATTTATTTTTTTATATACATTTATATATTTTTACATGTGTAAATTTTTATGTGTATATTTTTGTACATAGATTTACTTTTTATATAGATTTTTTTTTTTTTATATTTTTCTTTATGTGTATATATCTTTATATATAGATTTATTTATAAAGATGAAATGTGATGAAATGTGAACGGGAGGGAGAGGACCCTGGCGTGGCTTGTTCGCCGCTTCTCCATTTCTCCGTTATATAATATATTGTTTCTGTACGGATTTCACCGACTTTTTTCTGTGCATCACGAGCGTGGCTTACGGCTGGACTACTCTCCACGACTGGCATTATGCTGAATTATTCAGTCAGTCAGCTTAAGAACTTCAACAACTATACCACTCCATCGTGTTTATTAGACATTAAACAACTTGGACTCCTTCGCCGCCCCCGTTATATTCACAGAAGTTGCCGCCGAAAGTTTGTTTTCTCCAGGTCTGATCACAACATCCCATCCATCTGGTCCGGCATGCGCACTGTCGCATTTCGAACACGTCATCAGAGCGCCGTCACTCCTAGGACTAGTAGTGCTGAAGTTCCCACGACAACGCTACGCACTGAATTGGATGGAAACCGGAGAAAATGTGGAGTGGATCTCAGTCTACTTCGGCCAGTACAGAGACACACTGTCCAGTTTCATCAAGCCCAAACGCCAAATCTGCTTCAGAAATCTGAAAAATATCAATCAAGTGACTATGACATCTGATCTCCAGCATCTCCTCTCTGTAAACTGTCTATCAACCATGGACTCAGTGGACTATTATAATAACACCCTCAGAAGCATTCTGGATCTTCATGCCCCGGTCAAAACCAGAACAGTCACTTTCACCCGATCAGCACCCAGTGAACTGCGAAAAATGAAGGCAGCTGGGCGTGCACTTGAGAGAAGATCTAAAACCACAGGTCTCACTGTGCACAAGCTCGCTTATCGGGAACACCGAAAGGACTACTCAAAATCACTTATGGAGGCACGGTCAAATTTCTATTCAAATGTCATCAGAAATAGTCCCGGAAACTCCAAACAGCTTTTCTCCACCATAGATCATCTACTGAAACCACAAACCTCCTCACTTAAAGAAACTACAGAAGAGCACTGTAATAATTTTCTGGACTTCTTCAAAACAAAAATAGACTCAATTCACTCTACCTTTTCTGGATCTTTACCACTATCCACCCTGACTATCCTCTCACAGTCTGCAATTTCGGAGCCCTTACATTGTTTTCCAGAAGTTTCACAGCAAGAGGTTGAGACTATAATGAAAAGGATGAAACCAACCACCTGTGCCCTAGACCCTCTGCCTACAGCCCTACTGAAAGTAAACACCTCCGTTCTAAGTCCTCTGCTTACCACTATAATAAACCACTCTCTTCAGTCTGGCGACGTTCCATCCGCCCTAAAAACTGCCATAATCGGACCACTCCTCAAAAAACCCACCCTTGACTCAGAAGTGGTTGCAAATTACAGGCCCATTTCTAATCTCCCATTCCTCTCCAAAGTATTGGAAAAAGTTGTAGCTTCCCACCTCCAGGATCATCTAAAACACAATAATCTGCACATAGTACGGAAACAGCCTTGGTCAGAGTCACCAACGACCTACGGATGACAGCTGATGCAGGTTCACCATCCCTCCTCATACTCCTTGATCGATCTGCTGCATTTGATACAGTGGATCATGACATATTTCTTAACCGGCTGCATCAAACCATTGGACTCACTGGCACTGCTCTTAACTGGTTTAAATCGTATCTCACTAACAGAACTGAATATATTTCACTTGGAAGCGCAAGGTCCCGGCAACACACAGTCACTTGCGGGGTCCCTCAGGGGTCAGTCCTTGGCCCCATCCTCTTCATCATTTACATCCTCCCTCTCGGTCATGTCATTAGCCGCTATGGAGTCTCATTTCACTGCTATGCTGATGACACACAACTGTACATGAAATCAGAAACACACACCTCTGCAATTCCACCAGCATCATCTTCATCTTCAACACTCACTGCCTGTCTGGAGGAGATAAGGTTGTGGATGAAGCATAACTTCCTCCAGCTAAACAGCTCTAAAACTGAGGCAATTCTCGTTGGCACACCACATCAGATCAAGTCTTCCTCCATAACTGGTATAACTATCTCTGATCATGACATTCCCCTCTCCACAACTGTCACCAATCTTGGTGTAAGATTTGATCCACAACTCAGCTTTGAAGCCCATATCAAAAACCTCTGCAAGGCATCTTTCTACCATCTCAGAAATATTGCAAAGCTTCGACCGATGTTGACCTTAGCAGATGCTGAAAAACTGCCTTTGTCTCTTCCAGACTGGATTACTGTAACGCTCTTCTCATCGGGATTCCTAACAAAAGCTTGCAGAGACTGCAGCATGTTCAGAATAGTGCTGCTAGGATCCTGATGAGAGTTCGAAAATTTGATCACATCACACCCATTCTCCACTCACTTCACTGGCTTCCTGTTTCTGCCGGGATTGAATATAAGGTCTCCCTTCTAACTTACCAGTGCATCTATGGAAATGCCCCCCCGTATCTGAAAGAACTACTCACAACTTCAATTACAACTCGACCACTCCGTTCTACAAACTCAAACCGCCTACTTGTCCTCAAGACAAAGCTCAGCACTATGGGTGACCGGGCGTTCTGTTCTGCCGCTCCTCGGATCTGGAATGCCCTCCCCGATCATCTGAGAGCACCTCAAACTATTGAGAACTTTAAAAAAGGGCTGAAAACATTTCTTTTTAGGAGAATTTATGACTTTTAACTTATTAAATCCAGTTGTATTTTATTCTTT
Organism: Zacco platypus; assembly: GCA_038088235.1. NCBI lineage: Eukaryota > Metazoa > Chordata > Actinopteri > Cypriniformes > Xenocyprididae > Zacco > Zacco platypus. The sequence continues at coordinate 33,490,473 of CM076076.1, forward strand.
TTAATGATCTTAATTGTAGCACTTTGAGATTTGTTTCAAATGTAAAGTGCAGTACAAATAAAATTTATTATTATTATTATTATTATTTTTATATATTTATTTTTTATATATATATATTTATTTTTATATTTAGATTTATTTTTATATACATTTATATTTTTATGTATATATTTGTTCATATACATTTATTTTTATAGATAGATTTATTTTTTGTTTGCCTTAGTTTAAAAATGATTAAAGACAAGTGAAAGTCAGTCATAACATAAGAACAAATAAACAATCTATAAGCAGTATCACAAATAAATGCAACCGAACAAAGATATTTTGAGTCTAACAGGTACAGAAACTGACTAATCAAATTCCTGCAGGTATAAATTAAATATAAAATCCTGTTAAAGTTATTCAGACAAGATCAGTGAGTGATTTCCTTGTTTTTCCGAGGGCAGCAGGTTTAAGAGCTGCGCCTGTTGTTTACTTGCTTAAAGCTGGACAGTATTTACCGTGCGTCTTTCAAATTGCGATAGTTATAATATAACACGGTCGGTAATACTAATTGTAGGGAATTTTATATTGTGGTTTGTCGTCAAACCGTAAACCGTTTCATCCCTAGTCTCATTTAACAAGTGTGTGTCTGAGTGTGTGTGTGTGTGTGTGTGTGTGTGTGTGTGTGTGTCTCATTCTACACTCTCTCTGTGTCTGCAGCCTGTCTGATTCTGTCCAACCTGGTTTCGTCCCGTCTGACTCCAGGTGATGCACACTGTGGTGTCAGAGTGTGTGTGTGTGTGTGTGATTCTGTAGTAAAACTGCTGATCTGAACCCCGAAGCATGCTAATAGAAGTATTTTTCATTGAACGGGATTGTGGGTAACTGCTTTTAATGCTTCCTGTTTTTTGTATGCACATAATCTCTCTTTTTTGGATGTGTCAGTGACATTTGCAGGCTGCTCGATTGCACTGTGTGTGTAGTTGTGTGTCTCTTTTGGCTGGCTGGGTGATTTTCAGGTTGAAACATGAGCTGGTGGAAATGTCTGTGTGTTGCATTACAGATGTAGAGAGAATTGATCAGATTGACTGAGATATATTTATTTTATATATATTCATTTATTTTTATATAGATTTATTTTTTTTACATAGATTTATTTTTATAGATTCTTTTATATATTTAGATTTATTTTTATATACATTTATATATTTTTTACGTGTGTAAATTTAATGTGTATATTTTTGTACATAGATTTACTTTTTATATAGATTTATTTTTTAATATTTATCTTTGTGTATATATCTTTATATATAGATTTATTTTTATATACATTTATAGATTTTTATATGTATAGATTTTTATATATAGATTTATGTTATATATTTAGATTTATTTTTTATATACATTTATATATTTTTACATGTGTAAATTTTTATGTGTATATTTTTGTACATAGATTTACTTTTTATTTTTTTAATATTTATCTTTGTGTATATATCTTTATATATATATATTTATTTTTTATGTATATATTTATTTTTATATTTAGATTTATTTTTTTATACATTTATATATTTTTACATGTGTAAATTTTTATGTGTATATTTTTGTACATAGATTTACTTTTTATATAGATTTATTTTTTTAATATTTATCTTTATGTATATATATCTTTATATATAGATTTATTTTTTATATACATTTATATATTTTTACATGTGTAAATTTTTATGTGTATATTTTTGTACATGGATAGATTTACTTTTTATTTTTTTTAATATTTATCTTTATGTGTATATATCTTTATATATAGATTTATTTTTATTTATTTTTTATGTATATATTTATTTTTTATGTTTGTTTATTTTTATATTTAGATTTATTTTTTATATACATTTATATATTTTTACATGTGTAAATTTTTATGTGTATATTTTTGTACATAGATTTACTTTTTATATAGATTTATTTTTTTAATATTTATCTTTGTGTATATAACTTTATATATAGATTTATTTTTATATACATTTATATATTTTTACATGTGTAAATTTTTATGTGTATATTTTTGTACATCGATTTACTTTTTATATAGATTTATTTTTTTAATATTTATCTTTGTGTATATAACTTTATATATAGATTTATTTTTATATACATTTATATATTTTTACATGTGTAAATTTTTATGTGTATATTTTTGTACATAGATAGATTTACTTTTTATTTTTTTAATATTTATCTTTATGTGTATATATCTTTATATATAGATTTATTTTTATATATTTATTTTTTATATTTAGATTTATTTTTTTATATACATTTATATATTTTTACATGTGTAAATTTTTATGTGTATATTTTTGTACATAGATTTACTTTTTATATAGATTTATTTTTTTAATATTTATCTTTGTGTATATATCTTTATATATAGATTTATTTTTATATATTTATTTTTTATATATATATATTTATTTTTATATTTAGATTTATTTTTTTATATACATTTATATATTTTTACATGTGTAAATTTTTATGTGTATATTTTTGTACATAGATTTACTTTTTATATAGATTTATTTTTTTAATATTTATCTTTGTGTATATATCTTTATATATAGATTTATTTTTATAGATTCATTTTTTATATATATATTTATTTTTATATTTAGATTTTTTTTATATACATTTATATATTTTTACATGTGTAAATTTTTGTACATAGATTTACTTTTTATATAGATTTATTTTTTTAATATTTATCTTTGTGTATATATCTTTATATATTGATTTATTTTTATATATTTATTTTTATATTTAGATTTATTTTTTTATATACATTTATATATTTTTACATGTGTAAATTTTTATGTGTATATTTTTGTACATAGATTTACTTTTTATATAGATTTATTTTTTTAATATTTATCTTTGTGTATATATCTTTATATATATTTATTTTTTATATTTAGATTTATTTTTATATACATTTATATATTTTTACATGTGTAAATTTTTATGTGTATATTTTTGTACATAGATTTACTTTTTATATAGATTTATTTTTTTAATATTTATCTTTGTGTATATATCTTTATATATAGATTTATTTTTATAGATTCATTTTTTATATATATATTTATTTTTATATTTAGATTTTTTTTATATACATTTATATATTTTTACATGTGTAAATTTTTGTACATAGATTTACTTTTTATATAGATTTATTTTTTTAATATTTATCTTTGTGTATATATCTTTATATATTGATTTATTTTTATATATTTATTTTTATATTTAGATTTATTTTTTTATATACATTTATATATTTTTACATGTGTAAATTTTTATGTGTATATTTTTGTACATAGATTTACTTTTTATATAGATTTATTTTTTTAATATTTATCTTTGTGTATATATCTTTATATATATTTATTTTTTATATTTAGATTTATTTTTATATACATTTATATATTTTTACATGTGTAAATTTTTATGTGTATATTTTTGTACATAGATTTACTTTTTATATAGATTTATTTTTTTAATATTTATCTTTGTGTATATATCTTTATATATAGATTTATTTTTATAGATTCATTTTTTATATATATATTTATTTTTATATTTAGATTTTTTTTATATACATTTATATATTTTTACATGTGTAAATTTTTGTACATAGATTTACTTTTTATATAGATTTATTTTTTTAATATTTATCTTTGTGTATATATCTTTATATATTGATTTATTTTTATATATTTATTTTTATATTTAGATTTATTTTTTTATATACATTTATATATTTTTACATGTGTAAATTTTTATGTGTATATTTTTGTACATAGATTTACTTTTTATATAGATTTATTTTTTTAATATTTATCTTTGTGTATATATCTTTATATATATTTATTTTTTATATTTAGATTTATTTTTATATACATTTATATATTTTTACATGTGTAAATTTTTATGTGTATATTTTTGTACATAGATTTACTTTTTATATAGATTTATTTTTTTAATATTTATCTTTATGTGTATATATCTTTATATATATATTTATTTTTATATATTTATTTTTTATATATATATATTTATTTTTATATTTAGATTTATTTTTTTATATACATTTATATATTTTTACATGTGTAAATTTTTATGTGTATATTTTTGTACATAGATTTACTTTTTATATAGATTTATTTTTTTAATATTTATCTTTGTGTATATATCTTTATATATATTTATTTTTTATATTTAGATTTATTTTTATATACATTTATATATTTTTACATGTGTAAATTTTTATGTGTATATTTTTGTACATAGATTTACTTTTTATATAGATTTATTTTTTTAATATTTATCTTTATGTGTATATATCTTTATATATATATTTATTTTTATATTTAGATTTATTTTTTTATATACATTTATATATTTTTACATGTGTAAATTTTTATGTGTATATTTTTGTACATAGATTTACTTTTTATATAGATTTATTTTTTAATATTTATCTTTGTGTATATATCTTTATATATAGATTTATTTTTATATACATTTATATATTTTTACATGTGTAAATTTGTATTTATTTTTATATATAGATATTTTTTATATACATGTATATTTATTTTTATGTATATATTTTTATATATAGATTTATTTTTTATATACATTTATATATTTTTACGTGTGTAAATTTTTGTGTATATTTTTGTACATAGATTTACTTTTTATATAGATTTATTTTTTTAATATTTATCTTTATGTGTATATATCTTTATATATATATTTAATTTTATATTTAGATTTATTTTTTTATATACATTTATATATTTTTACATGTGTAAATTTTTATGTGTATATTTTTGTACATAGATTTACTTTTTATATAGATTTGTCATTAAAAATATATATATATAGTTTAAGATGTTTTTTTAAATTGCAATTTACTCGAGTTTGCTCATAAAAGTTCACCTGCGTTTAAATAACATTAAAATATAAATGATCAATAGTGATATCGATATATTTTAATAAATATAGATGGATATAGATTTTTCATCTGTTACCCCTCCATATTTGCTGCACAGGTTTGAGTTTGCTTTCGAGTGTCTTATTTGCATCAGAGTTTTGTTTGTGCGTCAAAGAGACGATGTTTTACATTTGACCTAGAATGTTGCCGTGCTGAAATGAGTGTCACAGATCCAATCATGCTTCAGTCCGTGAATGAGCGTCTTTATGAAGATGACATGTTTTGTAAGAAACATGAGGCACAAAGTTCAAGTACGGTAAGAGTTAAGAACCGCCCCGTGTGACGCATACACTTTCTTCCCCTCAGAAGGCGTCGCTCCGTGAATTCGTTCAGCTCGTCTCCTGAAGCCGCAGAAATGCCGCCGGCGTGCGCTGATGTCCGAGTTCCCTCCACTGCGCTACACATCTTTGTAAGTCTCTCTTTCATGCATCTTCAGAGGTCAGAGGTCAATGATGTGATGTAAAAGGTCTGATGTCCAGCTCTCCTCCCGGTCCTTATGCCCCTCCCAGCAGCCCCTCTTAATTTTCCCAGCATGCTCTAGTTGTGCATCACTGGTTTGAGGTGGCGGCTGATATTATGGACGTTATTGCTGAAAAAAAAAGTGTCTTTTAGAGAAACAAAAGAGACGTGGACGGCAGCGTCCTACAGAAACACAACACACAGGAGGGCCGGACGGGACGTTACGCTGGTGCATGATCTCAAGTTTTCAAGCTGAGACCTTTTAAAAACAGAACAGTCAACCTACATTTTGCTGGATTTACCGCACTATAAATGTAATCTCAAATGCCTAATCCAGTTTCTAAATGCAGAACCGAAAAACTGTTTGTGTGTAGGACGCCCATGATGGAGAAGTGAATGCCGTGAGGTTTAGTCCCGGTTCCCGTCTGCTTGCCACGGGAGGAATGGACCGCAGGGTGAAGCTCTGGGAAGTCGTATCTGGTACGGTATTTGCATATAATCATTCTCAGTTTTTGTAAAGGTCAGTGATGAGATGTAAAAGGTCCGAAGCCTCGTCTCCTCTCAGCCTCTTTCTCCCTCCCAGCAGCCCCAGTTAATTTTTTTCCCAGCATGCTCTAGTTGTGCGTCGCTGGTTCAGGGTGGCGGCTGATATTATGGACGTTTCTGCTGCATTGAGGGTCTTTTCGAGAATAATAAGACGCCGACAGCAGCGTCCGACAGAAGCACGACACACAGGAGGGCCGGGCTGAAGGAGAACGTTTGACGGGCTTATGATCTCAAGTTTTCAAGCTGAGACCTCCAGACGTTTCAAAGAGGAAATTGGGCAATTTGTGCGTTGAGCCAGTTCGGTTTAGTGACGCAACTGCAGGATTTCTGTTTCCTCCTGAAACAGAGATGCATGTCGGTGTTCAGATTTGTCTGTGTGTGGTTTTAAAAGCTTTGTGTTTGTTTCTGCAGGGCGATGTGAAGCCAAAGGGGCGCTGACGGGCAGCAACGCTGGAATCACCAGTATAGAGTTCGATAGTGCGGTGAGTTATTCTGTGTACATTGGCATTAATTTTACATCTTACAGTTGCTTATTAAATGAATGAATATCTGGTATGACAACATATTTTTAGCTTGGGTCCCTGTTGGAACCATGTATGGAATCCATAATTTAATAAAATTGACTGTATAATTTGGAATTTGGCTTTTTTTTTTTGATTAAGTTTTCAAAATTGTCTGGAAAAATGGACCTGCATTTCAAAATTTAATTTGAGAAAATATAAAATCTACGCTCCGCTTTTAACTACAAATATTGACAGAAATTACACTTGTCTATTGTTAATAAAAATTATAAAGTTAATTGTATCTATTTGATAAATTAAGATAAATAAATAAAATGAAAATATAACAATTACGTTATAGCAGAACGTTTTTTTTTATTACATTTTAAAATATCGATTTTTTTTTTTATATCAACGGATTAGACATGCTGATTATTTAAATGTCAGTAAATAATATATATATATATATATATATATATAAAAGTTTATTAAAATAAATAAACAGGGTTATTATAGTTAAACAACAGATGAAAAATATTTCCGTTTCTTGAAATAAAATAAACGTTAACTGAAAAAAATATAGAAAAAGAACTTTTTCTTGCTTTATTAAACAAAACAAAACTAGTAAAAATAACAAACACATGACTAAATTACTAAAACATTTAACAAAAATTCAAATGAAATTGGAAAAGAACAAAATAAAAGCTTGTTAAACATATTAATAAAGACGATAATAGTAATTGATATGTAAACAACACGGCCCATAAAAACACAATCCAGAAAAATACAATGCGAAATACAAAATTGGTGAAAAATTAAACGAACCCTTAAAGGATTACTCTCCCATGATTTACTCGCCCTCGAACCATCCCAGCTGTACATGACTGTCTTCCTTCAGATGAACGCAGAGATTTATTTAAAAATATCCTCTGTCCTCCAATGTTTATAACGGTAGTGAATGTGGACTATTATTCAAAACACTGCTTTATGAATCTTTTGTTTCGAATCAGTGGTTCGGACTGTGAATCAAACCGCCAAAGTCACATGATCTCAATAAACGAGGCTTCGTTACGTCATTAGTGTTTTGAAATTTCAATGGTTCAAGTGACTATCACAGTTTAATACGGACCATTATTTTAAACGGCTGTTGATTATGATTTAGGCTATTGGCCTATTTTCATTCTAGAGAGCGTATAATTAATATAATATAATATGAGACCAGCCCAGAGCTAATGGACTAAAAGCCACAAAAATGGAATCCGTGAGGTTTTGATTTCAGAAATTCATTATTCTACCCATGAAATGCACATCTGAAGTGTTTTGCTGTTGTCTGATTTCTGTGTTTGTGCAGGGATCGTATCTACTGGCCGCCTCTAATGATTTTGCGAGCAGAATCTGGACCGTTGACGACTACAGACTGCGGGTGAGTCACATGACAACTTTGATTCTGTGATTCTCTTTATTGTTCGTGCATTTAGTTATTGATGGTAAACGCATCAAGTTATGAAACATTTTACATATTATATCCATACAAGTTATGGATACTTTTTTCGAAATGTTGTTGTTGTCCTAAGATTTAGTGACAAACGCTAGTAAACATCAGTGTTTACAGCTCACTAAGGTTTATTTGATGGGTCAAAGGTCAGTGATGTGATGTAAAAGGTCCGATGTCCACGTCTCCTTTTGTCCTCCATCCCTCCCAGCCAGCCCTACTAATTTTCCCAGCATGCTCTAGTTGTGCATCGCTGGTTTGATGTGGCGGCTGATATTATGGACGTTTCTGCTGAGTGAGTCTTTTTTTTAGAGAATCAAATGAGACTCTGACAGCAACTTCCCACAGCGACATGAGCCACAGGAGGGCAGGACTGAAGGAGGCTGGTCAGCTGATCTCACGAATCATTCTGAGACCTGAATCTCTCCTGAATTGTATTTATTATTAGAAACTATTGTTTGCATGTCTGTTTAATTGTTATTGTCTTGTCCCAAAGCACACACTCACAGGTCACAGCGGGAAGGTTTTATCCGCTCGGTTTCTCCTCGACAACGCTCGGATCGTCTCCGGCAGCTATGATCGAACGCTCAAGCTCTGGGATTTACGCAGCAAAGTCTGTAAGTGACTCTCGGTTATACTTATTCTTAATTTCCTCTATGCATTAATACGACACAAAATGAGGTTTGAAAATGTTGCATTTTTGTTCTTTTGCTTAACCATCAGAGAATTTTATTTGTCCACTTCTGGATGACTAATATTAAATTCATATTTATTTTATTATAAATATTAATTTGTTAATATAATATTAATATTATAAAAATTAAATTTATTAATTCGTATTATATTATTTAGGTAATTTAGTATTCAGTTTTTTGTTAATAATTTATTTAGTTTTTTTAATTTTGTAAAGCCATATCGCTCTATTCTGAGAAATAAAGTTGCGATTTTGAGAAATATTTGCAGTACTCAGACATGGTCGCGATTTTGAGAAATAAAGTCATGATTCTGAGAACTAGACGCAACATTCAGTCGCAATTCTGAGAAATAGTTGCGATTTTTAGAAATAGTTGAAATACCCAGAAATAAAGTTGATTCTGAGAAATATTTGTGATTTCTGAGAAATTGTTTCAATAATCAAAAATAAAGAGAAGTTGCGTTTCGGAGAAATAAAGTCGCGACTCAAAGTTGCAATACTCCAAAATAAGGGGTTGTTCACATATCGCGTCTTTTTCACGCTCAAATTCGTTATTTCGAATGTAGGCGCGCTCATTATGGAAGCGACGCGATTGCATCACACATGCGGTGCGTTTTCCAGGTGCAGCGAGATGAGAAATTCTCAACTTTACAGAATGCCGCAAGCACACCGCAGGTCATGTGACAAGAACCAACCGATCAGCTTCGGCCGTTCTGTAACAAAACATCAACAGCTCAGCCGAACAGCTGAACACAGCTGTACAAGGTGCTTTTGTTTATAAATTTATCTAGTGGTAAAGCTAATGCAAGGGCAAAAAATCAATTTATCCTTTGCTGAAACTTCTTCGTCGTAGAGAGTGTAGTTCAGACAGACTTCAAGAGAGCACAAGTGCTTTGGAAAGGAGAAAGCAGCGCGGCCATGCTTTTCTCAACTGCGATATGTAAACGGCTCCTAAAGTTGCGATTTTGAGAAATTGTCTCAATACTCAGAAATGAAGTTGCGTTTCTGAGAAATAAATTTTTTTTTTTTCTTGCAATTGCGAGTTTATATCTCACAATCTTGACTTTTTTTCCTCAGAGTTGAGTTATACTTTTTAAGTATACTTTATAACAAGCTTCTATAGATTTGTGCCTTTACTTTTGGGGGAATTTTTTTTTTTTACACCAATTTAATTCATGAAATTTTGCAGTTGCTCTTAATTGTCTTGAAATATCATCTTAATAAGACTGTCTTTCTCAGGCATGAAGACTGTGTTTGCTGGTTCTAGCTGTAATGACATCGTCTGCACGGAGCAGTGTGTGATGAGCGGACACTTCGATAAGAAAGTTCGTTTCTGGGACATCAGGCGAGTCGTGATTTGGACCCAGTGCTCAGATTTGTACTTGTAAGTCTAATTCAGTCACTAATATTCCTGGGGTTTTATGTTTGTTCAGAGCGGAGAGTATCGTGCACGAGTTGGAGTTGCTGGGACGCGTTACTTCTTTGGACCTCAATCACGACCGGACCGATCTCCTGACCTGCTCTCGTGATGATCTGGTGAAAATAATCGACCTGCGCAGTAATGCAGTGCGACAGACGTTCAAGTGCGTTGCAGTTTATTTTTTCTTTACGGATAATAGTTTATTTATTGTACATAACATACATTTACTGTCTGGTATTCCAACTCATGCCTCTGCAGTGCTCCAGGATTCAAGTGCGGTTCAGACTTCACCAGGGTCACGTTCAGGTAAGAGTGTGTGTTTTCATATTGCTTATACACATTTTCAAAACTGACTAGTTAGTGGATTCTCTGAATAATTAGTTGACTAGTCGGTCTTGAGGAAACCCTGTACAATTAGGCTGGTCGTTTCAGCCACACAGATTCATAAACCCTCGATTGCTAACAAATATTTGGCAAATAAATATGCGGAAAGCATTAAAATATTTATTTAAAGTCCCCTTGAGATTTTAGTAAATATTTCAATAATTTAACTACACAATTGCACGTTCACGGTTCTGTTTAATGATCACATGACATGCAAGTAAATGGATAAAATATTTAATCTTTTTTTTTTTTTAGGAAGTCTTTTATTTTGATTTTAATTTTAATTATATGATATATGTATAATAAACGTGTATCTAGGGCTGCATGACCGCTAAAAAAAATAAATTAAAATAAATTATTTTGTCATATTACAATTTCAACTGTTATTATCATTAGTTTTAACTCTAGGTATTTAAATGAAAATTGGAATTTATAAATGAATATATTAATTATTAATATAGTGTTTAGAAATTACAATTGTACTGTAAAATGAAACAATGTGATATTATTATAATAAAATAGTTAATTTAAGCGACTAGTTACAATAGTAATATTCTCTCACAAACCCGTTTCAGATAAACGTCAGGTAACGACCTCATTAAGCACGTTTAACTGTTACTGTACACACTTATGAACGCTCGAGTGTTTGTGTTTTCAGTCCTGATGGGAGTTACGTGGCGGCCGGTTCTGCAGACGGCGTTCTGTACATTTGGAACGTTCTAACAGGGAAACTAGACAAAACTCTTGATAAGGGTCACAGGTGAGCAGGACAACACACACACACACACACACACACACACACACACACATGCGCACACGTTGGGTTTTTGAGGACTTTCCATAGACCAAATGATTTTTATAATGTATAAACTTTACGTTCTATCCCCTAAACAAACCCTTACAGAAAACAGTCTGCGTTTTTACGTTCTCAAAAAACATAATTTAGTTTGATTTATAAACTTTTTTTTTCCTTATGGGGTCCAAACACTTTTTCCCACAACATTAAAATTTCACATTCCTTCTGATGTTCATGCGTGTTTATTTCATGCGATAACTAGTAGTAAAGAGGAAGAGATGATCGCTTGCGGCTACAGCGATCTGTCACGCCACCTTAAAAAGCATCAAAACGGTGTTTGTAGTTTGAATTTAATAATTAGAATTTGATAACAGACTTTTTCACATCAGAAGTATCACATCTTATTATGATTAGTGGACAAATATTTAGTGAAATTTTCTTCGAGCATCAACTGTAACCACCATATACTGTACTAAAAGATACATTTTTGTGATTTAAAGGTGCAGTGTGTATATTTTAGTAGCATCTAGCAGTGAGGTTGCGAATTGCAATATAGAGAAGCTACGGTGGCCAACACAGGACAAAGATGTTGTCGTCTGAGACGATGGAGTAGCCAGTGAAACAAATGCGCTCTGTAGAGCAGTTTGTCCGTTTAGGGTTACTGTAGAAACACGTCAACGCAAAATGGTGGCTTAAAGTGTTAGTTCACCCAAAAATGATAATCCTGTCATTAATTCCTCATGTGGTTCTACACCCGTAAGACCTTCGTTCATCTTCAGAACACAAATGAAGATATTTATGATGAAATCCGATGCTTCAGTGAGTCTCTATTGACAGCAAGATAATGAACACTTTCATACTAAAACATATTTAAAACAGGTCATGTGACTACAGTGGTTCAGCCTTAATATTATAAAGCGATGAAAATACTTTTTGTGCTCCATAAAAACAAAATAATGACTTTTCAACAATATCTAGTGATGGACGATTTCAAAACACTGATTCATGAAGCTTTACGAATCTTGTTTTGAATCAGTGGTTCGGAGCGCCAAAGTCACGTGATTTCAGTAAACGAGGCTTCGTTACATCATAAGTGATTCGAAATCGTTGTAACATGTAAGGGTGTGTAGATGGAAATGCCTCGTTCTAAGGTAATGACGTAACGCTTCATTATAGAAGGTCTTTATACATCTCTGAAAACATGCTTATGTGTGTTATATTGCATTTGTTAACAGATTCTCCGACAATTTACACACTGCACCTTTAAGAATCAATATCGATATAAAATCAATTAATTGAATGCACAGAAAAATCACATACTGCAAAAATAGTACAGCGTTCCACAAACGCATATCGCAAACCTACAAACTTGTTTGTTTGCTTCGACAGCTCTCTTAAACTTCCTGTCTTTCTGTCCTTTTTGTAGTTCTGCCATAAATTCGGTGTCCTGGTCTCCATCGGGCGCGTACGTCGCCAGCGTTGAGAAAGGCAGCAAGGCCGTGCTTTGGTCTGACATGTGATCGTCCTCCGCAGCGATTGGTTGAAACGGACTGTAAAGACTGAAAGAAAGTGAGCCCACCCTCACGTCCCACTGGCCTCTTGAACTACCTTTCCCACAATGCCATTTGTTTGGCTACCTGCGTGCATGCGTGCTGCCTGCCTGTATGATTGGGCAGCACCGTACACGTTATACATAAATATATTTATATCAGCTTTCATGTACTGTCGGTTCTCACACACACAGTAGATGTGGGACAGTGAAGATTGTCCTACACGACTCTTACTGCTTCTTTTAACACTGCTTTAAATTTGTGTGTGTATGTGTGTGTGCATTTACTGTTGGAGTTTATGCTTTGCCTTATTCAGATACAGGACATTAAGGTGTGAGTGAGTGTGTCTGTGTGTGTGTGTGTGTGTGTGAGAGTGTGTGAGAGTGTGTGAGAGTGTGTGAGAGTGTGTGAGAGTGTGTGTGTGTGTGTGCATGTGTGTGATAATGCTGTTTACAGCAGCAGTTCCAGTTGAGCTCTATAGATGGCACTGTTCACAAAACAAATTTCCTAGGAAATCCTGCATCTCCCCTTTACAAACTGCATTGACATTTTTTACTTAAACACAATTAAACCCCCACGTACTAATTTTTCATTATGCAATTGCATAAAAAAGCCATTGTCATGAAGAAAAAAAATTCTCAAACAAAGAGCTTTTATTTATTAGAATCTGCGTAAACCGAAGCCAGTACAACTGCTGTTATTATATAATTATATTATGAGAAATATATTTTACATTTTTTCAAACAATCGGGATTGATCACATCCAAAAGGAGTTTGTTTACATATGTGTGCACTGTGTATATTTATTGTGTGTGCTAAAATAGATATATACACAAACATGTTTATATATTATAAAACGTATATATATATATATATATATATATACAAACATGTTTATATATTATAAAACGCATATATATATATATATATATATATATATATATATATATATATATATATATATATATATATATATATATATATATATATATTATACAGAGAGCACACATAAATGATTTATGTAAATTTTATTTTGGATGTGATTAATCGCATTTAATCATTTGACAACGCTGTTTTCCCCACATAACGAGATCTTTATTCAAATCCCGCAAAATTAAATCCTGCGATCTAATAATCTATAGAATAATTAAAATCCTGCTTCTAAAAACAGGGTTAATTTTCTTCATGCAGAATGTAATTACTTTGATTCATGACCGTTTACTCACTTTTACACAAACTGACTGTGTATGTTTTTGTATGATGAGATCTGATTGTTGATTGTCACATTCAAAATCAAAAGTATTTCCCACAATCCCTACAGTTTTCATGTTTATTTGAATGGGGTGTACAGTATGGTACTCCGATTGATTTATCGACTTAATTTGACACCGCTGAAAACGAGCCAGTGTCACACATTATTTGGTCCAATCACAGCGCTGGTTGTCGTAAGCCCCTCCCCTCAGGTTCTGGATGTGCGTGCGGTGAACGGGTGATGCTGAATGTGTGCAATGAAAAGTGTTTTAGTGAAGAAAACGATGCTCTGTTCTTTATTATTATTTTTATTTACGACGCGCACAAGCTCATATCCTCACAGCGTTTCCTCCGAGCATGACGTCTGTTTCAAATACTGTATCAAACTCTGCTCAGCTGTTTTGCGAAGGAAGACGAGTGCACTTGTTATCTGCCCTGACGCCAGCGGCGGAACTGGTGACATTTTCACTTAAAGTTTATGAAAACATATGACTGTAATGCTCCTTCATACTCTGATCTGTCTAACACTAATGATGTGTCTGCGGTCACAATCGCTGCCGTGGCTCGTTTTAAAACGCTCCTCTCCTCAACGCTGGCGTCTGTCAAGGTGCCAAACAAGTGCACTTGGTTTCAGATAGTGAGTGGAGGGGACAGAACACTTTATGGATGACTTGTGGGTGTGGCTTGCATTTAGCCCCACCCCTCTGGTGCATTTGTGGGTGGGGCTGAGAGTGGGCGCTGTATTGTATCGCTCAACGGACTGTGGAAGGTAATTGTCGCTAATGTATATGACGTCTCTGTACATGTCTGCTTAATGTTTGCACACCATAAAATGTGTGAGACGTTACTTGCATTTGTTTGTCTTTTTCTTTTTAAAAACTAGAAATAAGAGCAAGCGAGTCTTTTTTTTTTTTTTTCTTTGTAGTGTCTGGAAAGTGTTTTAAACATGCCTTCGCAGTGTCCATGTGTGAGATGAGAATAAAAAACAAAAATCAGGCTAAATTTTCTTTATGCAAAATTTTTTTTTTTTAACTTTTGTTGTATTATTTGACCATTCTCTTAGGGTGCGTTCACACTTGTAGTTCGGTTGGTTTGGTCCGGACCAAAAAACAAAACATATAGTCCTGGTCCTCTTAGCGTTCACACTGGCATTTTTAACAGCGAACCTAAAGTTAGCGAACCAAAGGCATAGGGATACGATCACGACCTGATTGGTCGCTTCCATGACGTATATTTCGCGACGGAGCTCGCTTACCGAACATTCAAAACAATGCTGTGTTCTGGATTAAACGCCATCATTTTATGCGTGTACAAATGCTTTATTTTTACCAGCTGAGAACTCACGAAGAGCTCATAAAATGTTCAAAACATTCAAAACAGCTCCAGGATTTCCTCCGTTGTTTGCAGAAACAGAAACTTCACCTCCTCGTTGCTCCACGTTTGCCCTCGACTCATTTTGGATACACCGATCTTTCCACGTCGTCAAATCAGCTGACTTGTAGCGTCGCATCTTGTGACATCACGTCCTGTTTTTGGTTCGTTTACACGTCTTTGGTCCGTGTTGCGTTCATATATCAATGGAACCGCACCAGAGTTCGTTTGGAAGCGGACCGAGACCCATCTTTTTAGCGGTCTCGGTCCACACCAGGGTTCGGATGGCAGCGTTCACATGTTCAAACGAACCGCACTAACTGAGCAATCGCACCAGGGTTCGTTTTAATCAAACCAAACATGACAACTGTGAACGCACCCTTAAATTTCCCATAAAGTGTCTATTTTCGTATGTTGAGAATCGGATTATATGTCTTCAATCTCTATATATGTATATTACATGAAATAAAATCGTTATTGCGATATGGCTTAATGCTACCGTTAAATCGCACAGGCTGCGACTTAAAAACAGTACGGCAGAAGAGTAGTGTTCAAAAAAACAGTAGTCGAAATGTACACGGATGACCTGCTTGTGCCGAGATTCTGAAGTGTGCATTCACTGGACACTTTACAATCCCATGAGGCCACAGGAGAGGATTTATGAATGGCAGTGAAGCAACACAACTTACGCTGGTAGGTCATGTGACAGTAACATGGTGGATGAAGTTCATCCGGTGTGATGAGAAATCGCGTCCCCCAGGAATTGGGTCTCCTTTAGGAGTGATCTCATTGGTTCAACGGACTTTTAATGTGTAGTAGTAGGTTTAAAATGCGTTATAATGACCATTTAAATGACTTTGTTCATATACTAGTATATAACTGAAGCTATAGGTTGGGAAATCAAGCTTTTCTTGTTCTTACCCTTTTTTTTTTTATTAGTTAACTTATGTAATAGCATAGCA
Organism: Zacco platypus; assembly: GCA_038088235.1. Taxonomy (NCBI): domain Eukaryota; kingdom Metazoa; phylum Chordata; class Actinopteri; order Cypriniformes; family Xenocyprididae; genus Zacco; species Zacco platypus. Next base: position 33,506,936 of record CM076076.1, read on the forward strand.
TACGTCTACCCGATTTAGCCTTTTAGCTTAGCTTATATTAAATCCGGTATGTTTTTTGCTTCCAATGTAGTTCCCAATTGACCCTTCGCAAAGTCCCGCCCCCTTTAGTTACCGTTGCTATGTCCGACAAGCCATGCGCTCTCACGCCACACATCATGTTCTCACGCAGTGAAAAATAAAGCAAAGAGGACACTGACAACGTGTCATATTTAATATATCGTAATGTTTTAAAGAAGTTGAATCAATAAATAGCGTCTAGTGTGTGTTTAATGTGTGGTGACAGATCGCTGTAGCTCCTCGTGAACCGATCATCTCTTCATACTAGTTCATTTATAGCATCAAATAAACATGAATGAACAATTTATCAAGTTCACCAACGTTAATCTACTAACTCCCCTGACTGCTTTGACGGATAAAATGACGGATTCGGGGTTATGATTGGTCAGATCGCCTGTCAATCAAACTGTTTGTGACAAGTCAATTACATTTTAAATTAAAGACCGTTCATTTATTAAATTGTAGTATTATTATATACTATACCACATTTGCTGCTATTGTGTAAAATTAATATTAAATTACATTTACAGAACATAGTATGTTGCAACGAACCTTATCCTTATAAAAAAAAAAATATATATATAATTTTTAGTAATGGTTGTTTCCCGTTTGTTTTATTATACAATACATAGGCGTTCATTTTATATTTCAAGCATGTTGTTTGCACACTTAATAAACATAATGCAATATGTTTATTAAAGGAAATGGGTTATAATTAGTCAAAACATTGCGATAACTTTTGATCAGGCATTACCACCCGGGTCCTAAAAGAGGCCTGATTCTTGGAGACTCTTTCGCATTACGTTCAAACTATATAGTACGTACTTTTTTTTTTTTTTTTAAAGTAACTACTCAGACAGTAATTGTTTTCAGATGCAGCGAACGTTGAGCATCACTCTGAAACCAGCTTTTTTTATTATTATTTACCTGCAACCCGTCCAAATAAAAGCTGTTACTGTTAATAAATCAAGGCACAAGTATTAGTACTGTCATTTTACAGTAAAATAAGTACATTTATCACTCACTTTTATTGTACAGTAGTTTTATTACAGCGTTTAATATTTTTATTTGAATTATTTTTAGTCTGAACTGCTCAACACTCCAAAACCCGAAACAAATGGTGTACCGTTTAATTTAAAACAGTAAAATTGCTAGTAAATTTCACAAATAATGACACAGAAATGGTGAACTGCATTGAATTTAACATGAAATTTTGAACTAGAAAGACTGAGAAACTATTTTACTCCAATAATCCTTTTGTTTACAACTATTTTCACAATATTATTACAGTGAAGCTTTCCCAAATGTTTCAGCGCTAAAAGGATTTTGCCATTTAAGAAGTCATTTTTAAGCTTAAAATTATTAAAAAAAAATTTTGCAGATGAAAAACCATAGAGCTTCTCAAATTCCTGTATTTTCTTAAAATCACGATATATATTGCAGAAAAACAAAATATTTATGTCAGATTTTGTTAATATGAAATCTCCCATATTTTAATCATGATCCCCGGGCCTCTCTCTGGACGTCAGGGAGATCGGCCGCCATTTCTTGGACCCTGAAACGCGCTCAGACTCTGTGTACGTGTGATGAGAGCGATAAGAGGGTCTTTTCTCTGTGTGTGTGTAATCCACTGCGCTGACATCAGCACTGAGACTGCTGAGACCGACAACACGCAGGCTTTTAAACCGCAGGCTTTATCACCCGAGCGCTCAGAGTTTCTCCAGCCCCCTCTTTCTTTGATTACCCACACATGCATTATCAAATGGAACGTTCCAGTCCTCTCTTCTGATTGGTCGATCCAGTGTTCCAGTAAGAGCGCAAATATTAACGTTAGTGCATATGACGATACTAGATCTACTAATAATGTTCTGATAACACTTTGCATTTCTCAACATTAGTTAACAAAGATGAGCTGTATTCCTCATTGTTAGTTAATAAATGAATGGGATCTAATTGTAAAGTGTGACTGAAGTGTTAAAACCCAACCCGGGGCTTGACAACCATTCATTCATTGTATTTAAAATGACGTAGAGTCCTGTAAACTTGGGTATTCTACATTGAGAATCAACTCTTAGATTGCCCTTTCACCTCATAAGAAACCTCAGATCTCATATAATCTGTCAGCACACGCTTTGTTATTCTAAATATGGATCCTTGTTGCTTATTTGCCATGGGTGTGACATAACAATGATTTTCGTGTGATACAATGATTGGATTAGTTGTGCATCTTTATTACTTCTGGAAGCCACAGACGCTAATCTCGCTGACGGCAAACGAATGGCTAGGCGGTGGGCGGAGTCACAGGTTACAAATACTGGCCCTGACCGCCATCGTCCACAACAACACACTTTAACTGGACACACGACTGCATCTGAACACAGACAGGTGAGTGCTGCAGGACCCGCTCAGATCTGAGGACAGATGGATTATACACACACACACACACACACACACAAAAAAGAGTTGCTGTTTGTATTTACATTGGCGAATGCTGAAGAGTCTATGATTATTGCAGCGATTTTTATGTTTGGCTGATGTGTGTAGCTTTTCATTTCTTAAACAACCATGTAGGAAGACGCATCATGGCCGTATTCCAGAATTCATCAGGCTCAAATTGTGAAAGTGAGCATGAGGAATCATTTTCACGGCTTAAACTCATCGAAAGTCTTTGGGATGTGCTGGAGGAGACTTTACAGAGTGCTCACCTCTTGCATTGTCAATATGAGATCTTGACCAAAAATTGATGCATGCAACGAGTATGAATCTCAAGAAAGTGCATCCATCCATCATAGACGTACTCCATACAGCTCCGGGGACGTTTGTGTGAGAAAAATATCCATATTTAACAAGTTATAAAGTAAAATATGCAGCTTCCGCCAGACCGTATTCAACTTAGGAAGAAAGTGGAACACCTCTTGCAGTTCAAAACACTTGCGTTACGTCCTACGCCTTCCGTATTTAACTTACGAAGGAAGTGTAGCGCCTCTCCAGTTCATAACGCTTGCGCTAAATCCGTATTCAACTTATGAAGAAAGTGTAATAGCATATATAGCTTGGATGCAATTGTGTTCATCAGAATGAGAAAGTCATGTGACGCCTTAAATGCGGGTAAAACCTTTTCTTTTTAAACTGAACTAAACCTTTAAAAAATCAAAAGCTACACACTCCATCAATTAGGGTTAGAAGAACTGGGGAAAGTTACTTTTACAAGTAATGCATTACTGCCTAAAAAAGTAACTAATTGCGTTAGTTACTTTTTTATGGAAAGTAATCCGTTACATTTCTTTTGCGTTACTTTTTTCATCTGGGCGTGGCTTGCGTGTTTGTTTTTTTAATAACAAAACAGTTATTCTATTTCTGGCAAATGTAAATGCTCTTTTTACACCAAAAGTGAGATGAATAAGCCTCGCTGCAAATTCACACCTGTACAGTAGATGGCGCAGTTCAGACAAGAAAGTTTAACACTCTTCAACAATAAACACAGAAACGAAACGCACACGTGATGTTTATCTAAAGTAATTTTTGCTTATTAATATGGTTGCATTGGATCATTAAAGGTCAACAGCTGGTTAATAAAGTGAGATTAAATGCATAAAGTACGTTTGTGTTATTTAACAGTTAATTATTGCAGCTTTGCATAGTATTCTGAGTTTGCATTTCGCTGTTTCGGTTGATTTTGAGGAATACTGAATATGTTTGTGCAAGTGAGATGAGTAAATGCAGGCTCACGTTTAGTCTTGAACGACAATAACCATCATGTTTACACACAACACCTCTGCACTTCCGATTTCTCTCAATAATGGGACAGGAGAGCTGTCAGTCAATGAATGGGAAAGCAAAGTAATTTGCATTACTTACTTGGGAAAAGTAATCTGATTACATAACTCTCTTTACTTGTAATGCGTTAGCTCCAACACTGCAAGAAACATAATAATCACTGCAATAATGATCCAATCATAGACTCTTAAGCAGGTAAGTGTGTGTTGACTTGAGGTTTAGGTTACACTAGATTAGTGTTGTGAGTCACCGGCTCAGACCTGAAACTGCTGATGAGGTGTGTGTGTTTGTGTGTGTGTGTGTGTGTGTGTGTGTGTGTGTGTGTGTGTGTGTGTGTGTGTGTTAACAGATACACATAAAGTCTAAAAACTCCTCTGAAACCAACAGCCATTAGTTTGAAAACCCGAGATGACTGAATTTTATTATGATTTTAGTATTTAGAAGATAGCTGCTGGTACCAAATATTAATAATGAGTATTTATTGACCATAATTGTTTCTATTTCTGCTTTAGGAGACACAATGAGTCCCAAACAAGTTATCTACAAGAAACTCTCCAGAGACAAATCTGTGAGTTTCTGTCCTTCCCTTCTCATCACTTCTGTCCGTTTTAGTTTCATTGTATCAGTGCTGGTTTGTGTGGTTGTGTCTGTGTGTTAGTTAGTGACGTGATTGGTTAACTGTGTGTGATGTCATAGGTTGGCGTTTACATGGGGAAACGGGATTTCGTCGACCACTGCGACTTTGTTGATCCCGTTGGTGAGTTTAGCTGCCAATCACGGCTCACATGCAAATCACCAGGCTTTGATGATATGTAACCTTACATATGAGCAACAGGATATGATGTCAGTTTTGTCAATTGAACTTCTCTGATCTAAAATATTTTCTTGAAAGTTAATATCTCAACTGACCCTTCGCAAAGACCCGCCCCCTTTAGTTACTGTTGCTATGACCTACAACTGAAAAATACATCGCGGAGCAAAGAGGACCGTGACAATGTGTCGACAGACAAGACAGAGCAGGCTACTTTTGATATGAAACAGTTGAATCAATAAATAGCGTCTAGTGTGTGTTTAATGTGTGGTGACAGATCGCTGTAGCTCCTCGTGAACCGATCATCTCTTCATACTAGTTCATTTATAGCATCAAATAAACATGAATGAACATCAGAAGGAATGTTGTTTCAAGACGTGATTCAAGTTCACCAACGTTAATCTACTAACTCCCCTGACCGCTTTGACGGACAAAATGACGGATTCAGGGTTATGATTGGTCAGATCGCCTGTCAATCAAACTGCCGGCGAAGGGTCAATTTTAAGTTAGTGGTTCACTTAATGGTCAGATCATATGCTAATAAAATGAACATGAACTAAGATTGATCAATGCAGTAGAAGTTCATTCAATTTCACATGTAACGATCTGCAAATATTATAATGCATTTGAACTTTGGTCACAATTATTTATTAAAATATATAATGCCCTATAACATGCATTATTCATAACACTTTATTTTAAAATGACGTAGTTACACATTACTACATGTACGATTATGCTAGCGTCTCTATATTAAGTGCATGTAGTTAATATTATTCAGTACTTATTTAAGTACAATGTAACTGTCACCTTAAAATAAAGTGTAACCAAAGGATTTTTGTGAACCGAAACGCCTTTACATGATTACATGCATATGAATCGAATTGCATGGAGAGCGGAATTATTACAGTTACTAAAACCAAAACCATAAACTTTTGTAACTTAAAATAAAAAACTTTAAATTAAATAAAATATTTTTAAAAATACTTTTTATTTCAGCTAGTTGCTAAGGCAACATTTCTCAGTTTCATTTGGTTTAAATTGGTGTACTAAAATAACTTAAACTGAAATAGTAATGATAATAATAATAAAATGTAGTAATAATATATATATATATATATATATATATATATATATATAATATTTAATATAAATATTGTTAATAATAATTAAATATTTTAAATAATATTTTAAATATTAAAATTTTATATTATATTAATATCTAATATTTTAAAATATATTAAATAATATAATCATTTATATTATATTAAATAATATGATATTTTCAATTAGTTTTTGTTTTTCTGTTTTCATTTTAATTTTGGTTAAAGTTTCAGACATTCAAAATATGAATAAAATAAAATTTTAAAATAATATATATATAATATATATATATATATATATATATATATATATATATATATATTTAAAATAATATATATTATATATTGTATAGTTTTTTTATTAATATTTTGAATTGGTCTTTAATATTATTTTTTTGTTGTCATTTTAATTTTAATGAAAGTGTACTAATTTCATTGTTTGTATCCATTAAAACTTCATTGTATCCAGCTTCAAACTTCTACCAAAATTAAAATGAAAACAAAAAAATGAAAAGTAATTCAAAATATTAATAAAAAACTATAATCGTATTTTAGTGACACTAATATAACACTAGTGTAGAGCTGACAGATTTCTCTCTCTCTCGTGTGTCAGATGGTGTTGTGCTGATCGACCCAGAGCAGGTGAAAGGAAAGAAAGGTGAGAGACGCGTTCACAGACAGATGGCAGTGTTGAGCCTGTGAAGCCCATGTAGATGAACTCATGTGTTTGTGTGTTTATCTTCTCTAGTCTACGTCATGTTGTCCTGTTCGTTCCGGTATGGTCGGGACGATATGGACGTCATGGGAATCGCGTTCCGCAGAGATATTTTCCTGTGCACACGACAAGTCTATCCTCCTCTCCAGGACAAGGAACGCAGCGTTCACTCCAAAGTGCAAGAGAAGATCCTGCGCAAGCTCGGAGATAATGCATATCCCTTCTTCTTTGAGGTTAGAGTCAGTTTTGATCACTTTATTCATGGAAGACAAGCACTCTTTTGATTTAAAGTGCCCCTGTTATTCTACTTTAAACGTTGCTAGTTTTGTTTTAGACTCTCCTACATCAGGTTCACACTCATCCAAGGTCAAAAACACTCATAATATTCATTGCAGCATCAGCTCTTTTCTCACAGTGTCTGAAATGGTTCGTTCGAAGATTCTCTCTCTAAACCCCGCCCCTCTGAGAGCTGCTCTGCTCTGATTGGTCAGTTGGTCCACTCTGTTGCAATTAGTCGAAACTCCTATTAACGTCTAACAGCGTCTCGACATGAAAAACATGAACCAAACCCTTCCTGTGTTTGAGGGCGGGGCTAAGAGACGCTGTTCAGCCAATGAAGACCACAGGCTGGCATTATGCAAATGAGTTACAAACCTACATATGTTCAGCAGGAAGTGAGACTGAATTACTGACGACTCGTTTCCGCAGTTCAGAATCGATTCTTTCTTTTAGGAGACAAAGACTTCATTTATCTAAACTTTGAAAGTTTGCAGATCTTTTACATTCACAATCAGCTCAATTACACACTGCATGAAAGGTCATATCCAAAAAAGCACAATAGAGGCATTTTAAGTGTGTTTGTGTGGGTGAATGTGTTGTGATTTCTGAAACTGCATGTGTTTTCTCTCAGTTTCCAGATAACCTGCCTTGTTCTGTAGCTCTGCAGCCGGCGCCGACAGACCCAGGAAAGGTAAACGGCGTCAGGACTAAAACCATCATAACCACTGACATTGTGTATTCATACTACTGTAGTTTTTATAAATATTTTGAATTCGTTTTTATTTTTAAATTTTTTTTTTTTGTCTATATAGTTTTTATTTCATTTTTAGGTTTAGTAATTTTAGTTACACTAAATGAAAATGGGAAATGTTGAAGGTGAAATAAAATGTTTTAATAAATAATATTTTATTTTAGTTCATTTTATTTCAAGTAAAGCTACACAATTCTAGATAAATTTAGAATAATTATTATTTTTTTAATACAGATCACAGTTCTGCCATGATTCTGAATAGACAATTAAACATGAAGTTCTACAAAAGTGTTTAAATGTGCTTGCGTTTCTTCTCTCCCATGATTACATACATATGATTCAAATTATTTTATATCATAATATATAATTCCTCTTTTTTTAAATAGGTATAATAATATATATATATATTTTTTATTTGGATCCCCATTAGCTTCCATTGAGTGGATGCTAATCCTCCTTGGGTTCACGAATGAATTTGAATGAATGATTCAATGACTTACTCTTAAGGCTTGTTTGAGATTCATCGGTGCTGCACAGACATCAAAGTACAGCGAGATTGATTCAAAAGCTTGAGTCATCTGCTCTCTAAACGCTCTCGTGGTACTTTGATATCATACGCCGATCGGTCTATATACGTCACGCATTTCTTTATTGAATGATTCAGCGTTTTTGAACGAATCTCTTGAATGAATGGTTCAATGACTCACTCACTCGTTTCATTAAACTTCACTCTGTTTCATTCCTGGATGATTCCGCGTTTTTGAACAAAACTCTTTTGAACGACTGACTCACTCATTTCATTAACTTCGCACATTTCATTACTGGACGATTTAGCGTTTTTGAATGAATCTCTTGAATGAATGATTCAATGACTCACTCACTCGTTTCATTTCTCATTTCATTAACGTTGTGTTTCATTACTGGATGATTCAGCATTTTTGAACGAATCTCTTGAATGAATGATTCAATGACAAATACATTTTTAACCGTCACATGTCACCGCCTACAGGTGTAACGATGTAACTGAAAGTCTTTATTTGAAGCTTCAAATGAAGGAAAAAAGTTGTGAGATTTTGCGATTACGATCTTTTAACAATTAATTGCAAGTTTTACGGTTTTAGTTTAACTATAAAAGTATTTGTCTAATTAAGTGGAGTAAACGTTGTGTCTGTTTGTGCAGCGCTGTGCAGTGGAGTTTGAGGTGAAGGCGTTCTGTGCAGAAAATCAAGATGAAAAAGCTCAAAAGAGGTGAGAAAAGTTCCTAATATTCATTACCAGACCCACATAAGATGTCCTAAAAGTACAAAACCAGACCAATACAGGACAATTCAAGGTCCAGACCTGGTCCTATAGCTCATTATTTCAATACACTGAAATAAAATGAAAAAGCAAAATTTTAGCCAATCAGAAGCCTTGCAGGTACTGTGTTGGTCAGTGGTTGAGGCATTTATTATTTTTAGTGTGGTGGAAACAGATTGAGGTCTTGTTTGAGACCCAGACCATGATCATGTGGTCTTGAGGGTCCTGAGACCAAAACCACAAGATCAAAACTCTATTAACTGTATAAACACATCTCTCTCTCTTTCTGCAGGAGTACGGTCCGGTTGGCCATCAGAAAGATCCAGTATGCTCAAGATAAAGGCGGCGCGGCTCCGTCAGGCGAGACCACCTGTGAATTTGTGATGTCTGATAAACCGCTGCATATGCGTGTCACTCTGGAGAAAGAGGTGGGACGTTTTTTGACCTTAGCAACTATAAACATATAATCCATATCTAAACAAATAAATTCATTCAATTCTACGATGGTTCATGTTTCAGATGTATTACCACGGAGAGATGATCAACATCAGCGTGGACATTGACAACAGTTCTAACAGGAGCGTGAAGGACGTGACAGTCTCAGGTAAACACAGCGATCACTTTCAACTGATAGTAAAGTGTGTTTTTGGTGTTTTACAGTGTTTTGTGTTTCTCTGTAACAGTGGAGCAGATTACTAATGTGGTGCTTTACTCCAATGACAAATACATCAGTCCTGTGGCCTTTGAGGACACCATGTGAGTACAAACAAAGTCAGTGATGTCACTCTTTTATGACATAATAGAATTAATGCGTTCTCATCATAAATCTGCATTCTGCGGTGACGATATCAGAATGATTTCTGTAAGATCATGTGACCGAAAACTGGAGTAATGATGCTGCAAATTCAGCTTTTATCACTCGGGAATAAATGACATTGTAACATATATTCACAGTTCATTTAAATAGTAATACTCTTTCACACTGATCTCACTGATTTTACTGTATTTTTGGTCAAATAAATGGTGCGCATTTGAGAATTTTTTCAAAACCCTTAAAAAAAGTCGTCCTGACCCCAAACGGTAGAGCATATCACCTTATTCTCTGCGTTATATTACCCTGGCATTTGATTACAAAAAAAACAAGAATCAACACTGCTGTTTCTAAGGGAGCGACTGTAAATGTCTTTCTTTCCTGTAACTCCTGTAATCCATCTCTTTGCATTTTCCTCTTTTGGAAAGTCTAGGGAATGCAATAGTGGAGTTTTTCTTTCACTCTTGGAGAATTCCATCATATCATCTCCCATTTACCACTATAGAAACTTCTATAGTTTACTTCTGTGTTCCAAACCTAGAAATGTGAAAAGGTTAATTGAGCTTCTCACAGTGCATTCTGGGCATTACTTCTCCATTAAGAATACACTGCTACTCTTAACATAGGAATAGGAACATTTTGGAATCTAGATAAGCAGCTCACTAGATCTATGTGTAACATTTAGGGAGTGATGTCCTTTATGATGTCACTGAGAATGGAGTCTTTATGATGTCATAATGGAGTCTTTATGATGTCATAATGGAGTCTTTATGATGTCATAATGGAGTCTTTATGATGTCAGAGTGGAGTCTTTATGATGTCATAATGGAGTCTTTATGATGTCAGAGTGGAGTCTTTATGATGTCATAATGGAGTCTTTATGATGTCACTGTGAGCGTTAGATTTATGCATCATTATTTTGTAACATTTGTCGTGTGTTTGTGATGTGACAGTGAGTGCGGTGTGCCTCTATTAAGATCATTTGTTGTCATTGTGATAAAATGAATCTGTTGTGTCACAGGGACACAGTGCCCGCTGGTACCAGTTTGAAGAAGGTGTACAGTCTCTGTCCTCTCCTGAGCAGTAACCGTGAGAGACATGGGATCGCCGTGGATGGAAAACTGAAGCATGAGGACACTAACCTGGCCTCCTCGAGCATGTGAGTGCGGATCATTCGGCATCTCTTCGTGGATGATCTGAAATATTCCCTATGGCCCTAATGTCTCTTTATCTCAATATTCTCTTCAGCGTAAAAGATGACGTTCTGAAGGAGATTCTGGGCATGTTGGTGGCCTATAGGGTGGTGGTGAAGTGTAATGCAGCGGGGTGAGTGAACACCAGTTTAGGTTTATTGTCGCATTCATACATTGAGGAAAGGCTTTGCTGATGGCTTTATTTCTGCTCTCTTACAGCGTCGTCGGATCCAGGTGAGTTTTGACTGGTGTAGAATTTCCTCAGATTTCGGAGTGTATAAGTGTGTAAGATGTAATTGTGTGTGTTTCAGTGAGGTTGCTGTGGAGGTTCCCTTCAAACTCATGCATCCCAAACCTGATCCAGGTGAGCTGATCATATACATATATCGTATCGGCCAACAGTCGGACGATAAAAGCTATTATTATCACTATTATGTAGAGCTGCTTATGGCATTAAAATCATCAACTTTGAACTGAATTGAAAGGAACAACACTGAACATAAACCACAGAGCTGCTTTTGAATTTTTCAAAACTCATTAAATGTACATGATGTATAAAGCGCTATATAAACATGCATGACGTGTCTTTATAATAAATGAACATTGTCTCTCTGATTCTTTCCATGTTCTCCTCCTCCTAAAGAGAGGTAAGCCACAAGAATTCCCTTTTGTCCGTTATCAGTGTGTATATTCTGTGACATGCTATATGTGCTGCTATATAATACCCTTCATATAGAGTCCTCGTGTCTCTGATTCCACGTGTTCGTGTGGTGTACACTTCCCTGTCTTTAATCTCCAACAACAACACACACTCTTGAGATGATAAACGATCCGCGTCGGCTCTGGGAAGAGAAAGTTGAGAGCGCGAGGAGAGCCGATATCGGTGTCGGATCTAAATGCGATCCCGTCTCTTGTGTAGAGCCCCAGTTTAGCGTCGTTCTTTGAGTAAATCTGTTGTTACTGTTCAATAGAAACAGTTTTCTGTTATCAGGACAGGGGTGTGTGTGTTGTTGACATAGAACGCCTTTGTTCCCGTTTTCTGATTTAGTGTTCCTCTTCATCTCTACATCGGCCTTTTATGTCGATTGAGTTTCTTGTGTGTCTCTTTGAGCGATTTTAATGCTTGTGTGTGTTTAGTGACGACACAACTGACCTGGTGTTCGAGGAGTTTAAACGCTCGTATCTGAAAGGAATCATCGGCGATGATGACGAATCTCCGGCTGAGCCTTGAGAGCCTTCTCCACGGATGACACGTATAAGTGTTTTGTGCAGAATTGTGCGTATAAAGATTCAGAAGCATTAGAGGATGCATGATGAGATTGTTTAGATGATGTGATGTGTTTTAATGCGAGAACTGGCCGAATAATCATTTATGCTGAACACTGCTAATAATTATATACACTCTTAAAAGAAAAGGTTCTATATGGAGTCCCGGAGGGTTCCGTCAGGTGCTACAAATATAGAGGCTTTCCGGGGTTCCATTGTGGGAGCATTTTATGGATTTAGTTTCAAATTATTTTAATTCTGAACTAAACGGCTCATAAACACTTTAATCACTAAAAAAAACTTTAAACATGAAAGCATCAAGACATTTCTCCTTATACAGAACATTTTTGGCATAAAACGTACTATAAAATTGAGTCCAGAATTATTTTTAAGAGTGTATATTGTAGTTAAATTGATCTCACTTGCTTAGTATTTGCATTTTGATGCATAAGATGTTTTTTAACCAAAAAATAAAGCAGTTCACCTAAAATAAACCTTGTTTCAAGTGTGAACTTGGTTTAAAAGCTTCTTCTTAGACCTCTAAAAATACAAATCTGGAGATTTCCGTAAGGATATACTGATATACGGTACATAATTGGTTGTATTCGTCACAAATGGATGTATTACATGGGAAATTATTTTGCAGTGTACATTTTTATTGGCTTTGTAAATGCTTTTAGCTAAATAAAACTATTTGTGACAGCAAACAGCTACATGGTCTCTACATGGAGCAAAAGACTGGACATTTTTAATGAATCCATCATTATAGAGCTGTAACTGGAGCCCTGTAAAGTATAACATGTGGTAAAGACTAGTAACATTAGATTAATTAACACCACAAAACACACTACAGTTAACATACAGTTTTACTGTTGCTTTGTATGTTCAACGGCTAGACTTTAATGTATATCTCACATTCTTATGGCAGCAATTCAGAGAGAAACCCAAACCTGTTTACCTTCAGCAGTCTGTTTCGGTTGAGGAGCATTTCTTGTTGCATTTATGATAACAGTGTGGAAGTCATTAACTCGGTACACGGTTATCTAGACACCACAGGCATGTGCCTGACAAAATTCAGTGAAAATAATGTCATCTGTGACAAATTAAAACGGCAGAGAACTGACATAAGTGTTTGAATCAAATTAAAATGCTGTTTTTCAATAGTTGTGTGAGCTAATGTTTAAATCAATCACTTATTGGACTTATTGGATATGCAGAAGTAAGCTATTTCTTGTGAATGTGCGAGATTTCCTTCTCAATAAATGCTATACACTGATCAGGCATAACATTATGACCACCTTCCTAATATTGTGTTGGTCCCCTTTTGCTGCCAAAACAGCCCTGACCCATCGAGGCGTGGACTCCTCTAGATCCCTGAAGGTGTTCTGTGGGATCTGCTCCAAGATGTTCGCAGCAGATCCTTTAAGTCCTGTGAGTTGTGAGGTGGATCCTCCACGGATCGGTCTTGTTTGTTCAGCACATCCCACAGATTGGATTGAGATCTGGGGAATTTAGAGGCCGAGTCAACACCTCAAACTCGCTGTTGTGCTTTGTGTCAGGACACATTATCCTGCTGAAAGAGCCACAGACACCAGGGAATACCATTTCCATGATAGGATGTTCATGGTCTGCAACAACGCTTAGGTCGGTGGTTCGTGTCACAGTAACGTCCACATGGACGGCAGGAAGGTTTCCCAGCAGAACATTGCCCAAAACATCACACTGCCTCTCGCCTTCTTCCCATAGTGCATCCTGGTGTCATGTGTTCCCAGGTAAGAGTTGTTCCCACCTCACAACTCACCCGACCATCCTTGTGATGTAAAAGAAAACGTGATCCACCTCCTTCCATCGCTCCGTGGTTCAGTTCTGACGCTCACGTCCCACTGTTGTCTCTTTCGGCGGTGGACAGGGGTCATCATGGACACCTGACCGGTCTCGTCTGCAGCTCCACACACAACAAACTGATGCTCTGTGTGTTCTGACACCTTTCTATCAGAACCAGCATCAACTTCTGGAGCAGTTTGAGCTGCAGGAGCTCGTCTGTCGGATCAATGAGCCTCGGCCGCCCGTGACCCTGTCTCCGGTTCACCACTGTTCCTTCCTTGGAGCACTTTTGATAGATACTGACCACTGCAGACGGGGCCCTTGTCTAACTTTCTCAAATCCTTACGCTTGCCCCATTTTCCTGCTTCTAACATCAACTTTGAGGACAAAATGTTCACTTGCTGCCTAATATATCCCACCACTAACAGGTGCCGTGATGAAGAGATGATCAGTGTTCTTCACTGATTGGTGTAAGTACTGTAAACGGTAAAACTGTTTGCTATACAAACCAATGTGTTTCTGATTACAATAAATTTAATATGATGACAAGTACGACATAAGTCAACTGCTAAGTGGTCAAATGGCACTGCAATTGTCGTCTGAGAATTTTAAACATTGTCTCGTCAAACAAGAAATCTCATCTGCTCAAGTCTGTGAGCCACTTGTAGATTTGTCTGAATCTTACTTTTTTTGTTGAGAGAATCAGGGTGTAGCTAACTTGGCTTACAAAAGTATGTCATCTCATACAGCACTCTTTGTATTTGCAAATTGCTACATGAAATATTCAAATAAAAGTGTTCTTTTGGATATTTCCTATTTAAGTAAAAAGGCACAAACAAGAATGAGGAGTCGGATTAATATAGTTTAAAATTTATTGGAAAAGTAAGGGTAATCAATACACAGAACATGAGCATGAACATCATTGTTTTTTGTTGTCATGTTGTGTTGTCATATTGTTGCAGGGTCGTTGCTAAAATTCACATCACCTCGGACAACATTTGTAAGGGTGGGCTCCCTCTTCCCGGCCTCAATGTGGAAAGGCAAAACCACAAGAGGTTTCCCATCATATTGTTGTGTGTCTGAATAATCCTGCATAAAGACACTCTCTTTTTCTCTCTAACTGGTGTTTAACACTTCTATTGTGTAAGACGACACCGCTCTGACTTGTACCTGTTCTCTCCGCTCACCTATCCTGAGACACGCAAACATCATTTCCTGTTCTCATTTTTGCTCTTATCGTCAGTGAGTGTCCGTTGTATGGCTGGAAGGATGATATAACAGCTGATTGCTGCTCATCTTACATTCTTTACAAATATCCGGCTGAAACGTGTCTGTCAAGGGAGCAACCTCACGACTGATCGACGCGGGAGGTGCAATAAAGCTATTGATGGAGGCACAATACAGTTAATCAAGTTACAAGACATGCACTGTAAATAAACACCGATCACATCCACCTGGACTAATTCATTCCAAACATGAGAAAGAATCTTCGTTCAGCCGAAGGTTCGCTTCTACATACAAACTACATAAAGTGGTCTTAAAATAGAATCTACGTGTAATGTGGAGTATTATAGAAATGCAAGCAGTTTTAGAGGCTCGTTAAGAGTACAAAATCATTTGGTTTCGGGTGTTGGTCTAGAACGTTGGGTGCAGGTTTAGGGTGTTAAAAGTTTGGGTGAATTTTAGAATTTTCCTGTCAAAAGTAGGGTGCAGATCTATGGACTAGATGTTTAGGATTAGAATGTTGGGTGTAGGTCTGGGGGTAGTTAAAAGTTTGGGTTTAGAATGTTGGGTGTAGGTTTAGGAGTGTACTTAGAAGTTTGGGTGAAAGTTTAGAATGTTGGATGTAGGTCTACGGTGTAGATAAACGTTGGGAGTACAAAAAAATGGGCCAAGCCAAAATGGCAAAATATTTAACCAGTTTAATCACAAATCTCTGGAAATTAGCAAAAATTGCACAAATACTCTAGATAAAAGAATACGGAATAACCTTCCCCAACTTGCAGACCACTTTTTACAGGACGAAGAGTCAGTGTTGTTCCAACTAATGGCTTCAAACAGTTCATGAGTAGTTGAAAAATGTCTTCAGGTTCGTTGGAGTTTAATTTGAGACCAAATATTCACTATAGGGTTCAAATCTGGACTCTGACTAGGCCAAAACATGAGCCTGATGGACTTGTTCTCAAGCCAATTCTTGGTTGTCTTTGTGGTTTGGGCAAGAGCATTGTCCTGTTGAAAAATAACATCTGATCTTTCCTCTTTAGATAACAATTTTTCACATGTGGGAAGCAATATTCTTTTCACAGTGAAGTAGCTCTCCAATACCAGCAGCTAAACGGGCTCCTCTTCCTTCATGCGTCACTGTGGTAGAGATGCATTCATTATTATATTTTTCAACTGATTTTTGAAGACACAACTCTGGAACATCACCATACAACTCTCGATTCATTGTGATTCATGACTCCACACATAATTTCCCATATTCTGCCAAAAACTTAACTCTGTCTTTGATGACAGCAATGGTTTTTTAAGTGGTGCATTTGTTTAAATTTGGCTAATTTCCTGTCCACAAATTTGTGGTTAAGACAATTAAAAGCTAAGTCTTTAACCATTTTGGGCTTGGTCCATTTTTTGGCCAAGACTGTTGGTCTAGGGTGTAATTAAAAGTTTGAGTGAAAGTTTAGAATGTTGGGAGTAGGTCGAGGGAGTAGGCAAAAGTTTAGACTTAGATTGTTGGGTGTAGGTTTACGAGTGTAGTTAGAAGTTTGCGTGAAAGTATTTGAGTTCTGGCTGTGAGTTAATGGATCAGGTCGAAGGTTTAAGGAGTAGAAAAAAAGTTTAGGTTTAAATGTTGGGTCTAGGTTGGGAGAATGTTTAGAATGTTGGGTATAGGTCTAGGTTGGGAGAATGTTTAGAATGTTGGGTATAGGTTAATTAGGGTGCAGGTCTAGGGAGTAGATACATTTTTTTGGTTTAGAATGTTGGGTGTAGGTTAAGAGTTTGGGAAACAGTTTTGAGGGAGTAGGTTAAGAGTTTAGGGTGTAAGTCTAGGCCATGGGAAGCCAGCCCTGCTCCTGGAGCGCTACCTTACTGTAAACTTCAGTTTCAACCCTGCTGCAACACACCTGCATGGTACTTTCAAGTAATCCTGAGCACCTTGATTAGCTGGTTCAGGTAAGTTTAATTTGCTTTGGAGCAAAACTCTGCAGAATGGTAGCCCTCCAGGAGCAGGGTTAGCTACCCCTGGTCTAGGCTGTAGGTAAACATTTGGGTGCTGGTTTAGAATGTAGGGGTTGGTTAAGAGTTAAAGGTGTAGATTAAGAGCATAGGGTACAGATGTGGGTCTTTATGGAGTTCCCCATTCAATATCTCTGTCAGGGAACTCAGCTGCGATAAAATCTCTTCCAAACATGTCATCACATTTGTCTGGGTACAACAGATACCCGCTGAATGTGCTGCTGGCCTCGGCACCGGTGTAAATGCCGTTATTGCTGGTGTCTTTCACCTGCACCCACACCCAGTCACCCTGACTCAGACTCAGCACCACCTGCTGAGAGGCGGTGTTCATTTCCACTGGTGTAGTTGTCCTCACCACGGCCTCAAAGTTGTGGAAGAGTCCGACCCTCAGCATACGGCTGGACACTTGCAGATGGTAGCTAAACACATAGGTTCCGTTAACAGGGGCGGTGTAGACACCATTGTCAGGGCTGTAATGCTGGTTTAAGTTGTAGATGATACGTTTGAAAGGCACTGGGCGGTTCGGTAGAGGAAAGGAGGTGATCATAGCAGCAGAGAAAGCAGATTGCACGGCAGGTGAGCAAGGTCCAGGCATACCCACCATTCCTATTTCTCCCTGATTACCTTTAGGTCCGGTGGTTCCGTTACGACCCTGCGGCCCTGTCAAACCCATTTCTCCCTTATCCCCCTTATCACCCTTTAGACCCTGGGCTCCTGGAGCCCCATCATGACAATTGCACAGGCCCTGTAGACCTTGGTCACCCTTCTGCCCCGGTACACCTGGAACGCCAGGCACGCCTGGCACACCTGTATCACCCTTCAGTCCTTTGGGACCAGGTTCTCCAGACAGGCCAGGTAACCCACGTGGACCTACAGAGCCAGGAAGACCCGGTGCACCATCCGCCCCTGGTATGGGCTCACATATCGCCGGACACTGACCGTCTTCTCCCTTTGGACCCTGATCTCCCGCAGGGCCATCCAGACCACGATCACCCTTCTCACCTGACAAGTACATATACAAACATGGTCACCAGGCCCCGTGATAGACATTGTGTGAATGCTAAAGCATTAGTGAAGTTTCACTGACCTTTGATCCCCCTGTCTCCCTTCGGTCCTGAAAATCCCGCGGGACCAGTGTCACCCTTATCTCCCATTTCACCTTTCTCACCTGTGAATGAATTACATTACTACCACAACTGACACAATTAATTGAAATTAACACCACTGTTGGATAACTAGCTGATCAGTGGTCTCCTTAAAGGGATAGTTCACCCAAAAATGAAAACTATCCCATAATTTGGTTACCCTCAAGCCATCCTAGGTATATGACGATCTTCTTTCAGACGAATACAACCGGAGTTATATTAAAAAATATCCTTGCTCTTCCAAGCTTTATAATGGTAGTGAATGGAGCTTGAGATTTTGAAGCCCAAAAAACCACACCCATCCATCATAAATGTAATCCATACAACTCCAGGGGGTGAATGAAGGCTCTCTGAAGCAAAGCGATGGGTTTTTGCAAGAGAAATATCCATATTAATAAACTTTAGCTTTATAAACTGTAATCACTAGCTTCTGGTAAAATGTTGGATGAGGTCGATATAAGAGAAGAGGAGCTATGTCATACTTGGGGTCAGAGGTCACCCTTCCAATGGAGCCAAATAGCCATCTATCCAAAGCCAGTGATTATAGTTTATAAAGTTATAAACATGTATATTTTTCTTACAAAAACCCACTGCATTGCTTAAGAAGGCCTTTATTAACCCCCTGGAGCTGTATGGGTTACTTTTAAGATGGATGGATGTGCTTTTTTGGGCTTCAAAATCTCGGGTGCCATTCACTCCCATTATACAGCTGGGAAGATCCAGGATATTTTTTATAACTCTGATTGTGTTTGGCTGAAAGAAGAAAGTCATTTACACTTATGTAGGATAGCTTTCGGGTGAATAAATTATGGGACTATTATCATTTTGGGGTGAATTAACCATTTAAGCTTGTGATGCTTTTGGGAAATGCATTCAAGAGCAATCCACCTCATTTTAAACGTAAGAGTGGGTTAGTTCATTGTCAACTTGAATGTGAAAGGCTTCCAGTGTCATCCATTCACTTTAGCTGTACAAACACAGTCCATTATGCTGCTTGACATTGCAAACTGGTATATTCATATATCATAAATGTATATTCTTCTAGTCATTTCCCTATAGCGCTACTGAATTCGGAAGTCTTGCACATTCACAGGAAACAAACTTTCTGGAATTAGCTACTTATTTAAAGGGATAGTTCACCCAAAAATGAAAATTCTGTCATCATTTACTCACCCTTGAGTTGTTCCAAACCTGCATAAATTTCTATGTTCTGCTGAACACAAAGGAATATATTTGGAAGAATGTTTGTAACCAAGCACATCTACCTGCTAGTCAATGGGGTCCAGATCTGCTTGTATATAGTCATTCTTCCAAATATCTTCCTTTGTGTACAGCAGAACAAAGAAATTTATACAGGTTTGGAACAACTCAAGGGTGAGTAAATGACAGAATTTTCACTTTTGGGTGAACTATCCCTTTAAGTCTGTAGCATCACTTTAAATTATGAGGAGCTTGCAGCAAACTGGCTTCCCCAATACTTATACACACATTCATACTGAAATAAAATGCATAGTACAAGTCTCACCCTTCATTCCAGGACGTCCTGTGAATCCTGGACGGCCGGGAAGCCCAGTGAGGCCTCTTGGACCTGAACTACCAGGTACTCCTGTGAATAGAAGATTCCGTTAGTAAAACCCTTGACAATAATAAACCAACAGAGAAAATACTGTGGAGTAACTTGGTGTTTGTACCTGGCATTCCACGGTCGCCTCGGTCTCCTTTCTGGCCTCTGTTTCCGGAGCAAGCGGAACAGATGCAGTACCAGGGTACCTGGTCCGCTGTGGGCGGAACCGGAGCTTCCATAAGCATCTGACAATAGGATAAATCAGGCTCCGGAGCTCCCGGAGGGAATGGTGATGCCATCGACATGTTGTCAGGCTGTAACCCAAACTCTGTGGTGCGGTAGTCAGGAAGTAAAGCACACTGTCCGAGAGACAGACAAACCAACACCCCAACAATACTCCTCATGTCCTGTAGACAAACATTTAGAGTTAAATAAAGTTAAAAAAAGCACCTCTAAAATATTGTCACTCCCTCACAATAACAGTCAAGAATGTATGATTTCAACGCTTGCTAGAGCATTGCTTGCTAGTTAAAACACTCCATGAAGAACCTTAAAGGGTTAGTTCTCCCAAAAATGAAAATTCTGTCATTTCACGAGTTCGTTTGACTATGTTATCATAGCTTAAGTGGTAAACAGATTTGGCTTGCTGTCTGTTATCGAGGGGCTCAGAGAAGATATTCTCAAGCTCCAATTACTCCCTATAACACAGGCAAAATTGTACAAAAAGGAGGAGAGGAAGGAATGCCGAAAGATCTAACAACAGGAAGAGTTAAGATGTTGGTTACTCACCCTCATAAGACCTTCGTTCATCTTCGGAACACAAATTCGGAACACAAATCTGAGAGCTTTCTGTCCTAGACATCCAACGCAACTACCACTTTCAAGGTCCAGAAAGGTAGAAATGTACTCCACTGGTTTAACCTTAATTTTATGAAGCGACTCAAGTGCTTTGTGCAAAAAAATTTAATTTATCATTTTACTTACAAAAATATTGATCTGTAACGTTCATGAGAGCATCACGACGCACACGCGTTGTGTTCGGACTCGCGCATCAGCCGTTCACGAGAGCTTCACGGCGTCAAGAGGTATTTATTTATCATTTACATAGTTAAAACTGTGCATTGAAACGCTTGTGATGAGGCTTCGACATGCAGTAACAATAACAGAAACATACATAAATAATCACAAAAAAAGTAAAACACGAACACACAAAATTATAAACATAAATGGAGGGCACTGAGAGATAGAAGTGGCTTGTGCTGTTCCACAGGCAGAACAATTAATACAAAATAAGTGGCAGTAATAGATAGATACAATAAGGGTAGACCGTGTTCAGAGTATTAAGTAGTCCTTTGGATATTACTTTGTAAATAAAGTGGTAAATTGTTTGTATTTTTACACTAACAAAGCACTCACTTCACGTCATAAAATTGAGGTTAAACCACTGAAGTCACATGGATTACTTTAATGATGTTTTTCCTACCTTTTCCTGGACCTTGAAAGTGCGTTGGATAGCTATGGAAGGACAGAAAGCTCTCAGACTTCATCAAAAAAGATCTGAACTTGTGTTTCGAAGATGAACGGACGAGGAACGACACGAGGGTAATGAATGAAGTTTTCATTTTTGGGTGAACTAACCCTTTAAACATCCATGTAACAGGTTCTTCATAGCGATAACATTAACATTATAAAGGTATTCATAATATATGTTACAACGCATTATATCTTTACATAAATAACTGTGACCAAATTATGATATTTTCAAATTCCAATTTTGACTTGGCAAACGCCACTGATAAATATAACTCATTTTACTCCAAAATGAAGCAAAGTCAAATGAATAGACACTGTTTAGCATTATTAGTGAATAACTAATCAGACGAGACGGACGGATGGACGGACAGATTGATCACCCACCATGTTCCAGTGATGCAGCATCTCTTCCTCAGTGTGTGAAAAATCTCTGATGTCCAGACGCCTTGCGTTATATAGCTGCACCTGCGCGAGTGTGTTTGTGTGTTTGGCCACTGGGAGTTGGATTTTTTTGTCTCCATTCTCTTTGACCTCATTAGGCCCAGAATATCATGAGTAATAATACAGTAGCGATAAAATAGGAGAAAGCCATTGTGTGTGTGACACAGCAGTGTGAGAGCAGGCGCGGCTCCGTCAGGACTGTAACAGGAGAGAGAGGATGCGTCTCTGGAGATGATTTATAATACAGGAAAGCATGGGAACACAGCAGTCCTTCGACCTGATCCAGGTCAGATCTCACTCATGCACACACACACACACACACACACAAGATACTTTTTCTGTAAGAAAAAGCAACAATAATACCTTGAATATCTTATCAGGAATCTGTTTATGGCATTGAAGAGTATCCCATAATGCAGCTGTGCATTTGTTATTTTAATGTTTTATTTTGACAGCGGAAGTGATTCTTGTGTTGTTTATTTTATGCAGTTTTGACAGTGTCGGTTTTCCTAGATTAATGTGCAGAAACAATTTTTAGTTATTTGTAGATTGTTTTACTGGAAAGGTGAAGCACTGTGGATCTGTGCTGCTTTTAAAATGTTTGGTTTGAGCATCTAAACCAAAGAATAACACCAGAAACAACAACAAAAAGTAATGTGTAGCATTTTATTTTATTTTGTTTTATTTTATTTTATTGCTTGTTTTATTTTATTTTATTTTATTTTATAAAATAAAATTATTTTATTTTATTTTATAAAATAAAATTATTTTATTTTATTGTATTTATTTTATTTCATTCATTTATTTATTTACTTATTTATTTTATTTTATTTTATAAAATAAAATTATTTTATTTTATTTTATTTTATTTTATTTTATTTTGTTTTGTTTTGTTTTGTTTTGTTTTTTATTTTATTTTACTTTATTTTATTTTATTTTATTGCTTGTTTTATTTTATAAAATAAAATAAAATAATTTTATTTTTTATTTTATTTTATTCTTTTCTTTTATTATTTGATTTTATTTTATTGCTTGTTTTGTTTGTTTGTTTTTAAACTTATAGAGCCTTTCAGGACCCCAAGGCCACTTTACAATAGATCTGAAATACCAATAACCAAATGCTTAATTTCATTTTCATGTTTTTTTTCTTACAGAATAGTTTATAAAAGACCAAAAAAATATCTAAGTCACATCCCTTTCTGGTTTCCTTTTGCGTATCATGTTATGCAACATTAAGTCATGTGTGTTGCTATATTTTTGTAACTGTGTATTTCAGCATGTGTATTAAAAAAGCGTGCGTTTAATGTGTTGATCACCGTACTTCCCCAGCATATCGATTACATTAAGAATTGCAAACATTCTTGTGTTAAGTTTTCTGAAATGTCGTTTAAATATTTAAATTTAAATATCTAATTAAATATTGCATACATTTCTGCAACAAAAAACTGAACATTGTATAAAGCCAGGTTCAAAATACCTGTTTCATTTTTTGACATAACAAGAGTCCATAAATCAGAAAATACTGTCAATTTTCACCATTTTGTTAGGAATAAAATCTTAAAATCGGGCAGCTTATATATGTACAAAGTAAAAATCCTCAGAATATAGATAGGATTAAAGTTTGGTGAATGTAAAGCTGACTTTGAGAAAACGGATTTAAAGATATGCACCGTAATCTACAGACACAAATAGATAAAGTGCTATAAAAGAAACACTCAAAAGTGTATTTTGCATTTTTCTTTCCAATACTGAAAAAAAAAACCCTCAAAGTTGACAGACGCAGTGTTTCTCCTGTGGTGTCTCGCATAAAAGCAAAGACCGTTTTAGGTTTTATGAGGAGACAAGGTTTCTTAAAACACCCTGAGGTGAGTGTTAAAAAACATCCTTAAACGCACTTACTACACATCAGTAATAAAAAGTTATATTTGTTTTGAGTTCGTCTACGTTTATTCGTTTAGCAACGTTAATCTACTAACTCCCCTGACTGCTTTGACGGACAAAATGTCGGATTCGGGGTTATGATTGGTCAGATCGCCTGTCAATCAAACTGTTTGCAAAGGATCAATTGAATTCAACAGGAATTCCCCAATTAGTTAATGAGGGAAACATGCATGAAACTTAATTGATTTTGATCAGATTCGCTCTACTAAAGCTGGATAATCGCACTATTATCTTCTGCTTTTGAAGTTGTTTCATAATTAATGAACTGAATAAAACTGCTGTCAACTAAACCGAATCACTTCTGTTAAATCCGGATCGGATTCCATCTCTGTATCATATAGCGTGTAAAAAGACTGAGAAACGGCGTGTGTTTGTGAAAGTGAGAATCACCGATGGCGTGTTGTTCGAAAAGAATGTGTTACTGAATAATTTGAGGGGACGCATCCTAATGTGTTTTTCTGAGGAAGTATGCATTGGCAAGATGTGAAACACAGATGTGAAACTGAACACACAATCACAAACAAAGCCACGGCCGCTTCTTCACAGCACCGCCCAGCTCCTGACCCGCTTTCTACTGTCCTTCGCTTCTCCACACTGTTTAGCGACTTCCGTCAGCGCTGGATGTGCTGCGTAACCAGCCCAAAAACCATCGGGATCACGTCTACAGTTACACACTCGGCAATCACGCTGTATTTATTACATCAGGGTGTGTATCTACAGGAAACTAGACTGTTCCATAACCTCGAGTTGAACATTTCGCTTCAGGCTTTTTTCGGTCTTGTTTATGTAACATCCATCACGCTGACTCAGATTAGCCGAATTATCTTCATTATTTGGTGGTGTGTTTGATTAGAGTTATGATATCCATCAGGATATATGAGAAGAGGTTCACTTCCTGAGAGGATCTTTACGGGAGTAGTCCATTATTCTAATGATGTTAATGATTATGATTTCACTTTTTTTTAGTTAGTTGATGTTTGGGGATAAACAACATCTGCAAAGTTTTGACGCCTGGTAGAGACTACAATGAGCTTCTTCCTGGGTTAGTGACATCACAAACCCTAAAATTTACATAAACCCCGCCCCCGAGAACATAAAACAAAGGGGGCGGGGCCATGTTGGGCTGCTTTAGAGAAGAGGAAGAGTTGTTGTAGTCGAGTGTTGTTGATGCCGTCATTTTACGCCGGACTGCTTCACAAACGAGGGTCGATTCAAGGAAAAAAGACGAACATGACGACACATGCTAGTGATGAGTTGATCAACTCCACAGCAACTACATCAATTTATCCACTAACCGTTCAGAAACGTCTAAAAGTTGAACTTCTTCCTGAGTCTCTCCATCAGTGTCGACTCCGGTTTGAACAATGTAAGGATGAACACTTTCCTCATTTTGTCTGCGTGAGATTCTCCAGCTTTGTTGTTGTTGAGCTGTTAAAGCTCCGCCCTCTTCTGGAGCAGCAGCTCATTTGCATTTAAAGGGACACGCACAAAAATGGTGCGTGTTTTTGCTCAAACCCAAATAGAGGCGAATTTGACAAGCGATAATAAATGATCTGTGGGGGATTTTGAGATGAAACTTCACTGGAGACACCAGAGACTGATGTGGAAAGGGTTGTTTTTAAGGAAAATAAAATGTCAGTGCATCACAATAAGTATCAAAACATTTGCACTCCAATGCTGCAGGATTTCTTTTTCCCTCTCCAAAACTGACATCACTTTTCTTCATCCTTTGTGCTTTTAATCATTTTTAGGGGTTGTATGCAGTCCTTGTTCCATTTTAAACAATTTTACAAACTTCTTTTTGATTGAAAGTGTGCTTCTCTTTCAAATACGAGGTATTGCTTGGACACATTTTCGTAATCTAATGCTACAGTCTTGTGGCCGGTAGGCGGCGCGCGCGCTCTCGCTCTGTCGCGCTCGCTCTGTCCATGTGGCGGCGCTGTGCGGCCGGTCCCGCTGGAACACGTCTCTGTGAGTGTGAGTCCCGGGGGCTGGAGCGCAGGATGGCGGCGGTCGGTGCTGCTGCGGCGGCTGAGGCCGAGTCGTCGGACAGTGAGCCGGAGCAGGAGCACGGGTCCCCGCAGAAACTCATTCGGAAGGTCTCCACGTCCGGCCAGATCCGGAGCAAGGTAATACCACACGTGTGTGTGTGTGTGTGTGTTTGTGTGTGTGTGTGTGTGTTTTGTGTTGAGCTGCAAAGAGAAAAAGCGCTTCAGACCGAGCGGCCCGTCCGAGATCCGCGACATTTCCTGCGTGTCCAGACCCTCCGGTACCGACCGACACACACACCGGCCGCGGAGACGAGCGCGTGTGGATATAACGGTACGGTGCCGCGCGGACTCTGCGCGCGCGTGCGTGCGTGCGTGCGTTCGGATGCATTGCAACATTGTAACCGTTTGTTTGGAATCTGTGAGTTTGAAATGAAACATTGTAACATTCTCAATTCAGCGGGGTTACACCGAAACACATCTGACCTTTCAAAGAAACGCTTTCTGCAGTAAAACTATAGCAAAATATAGGCATAACTAATACAAAAATAAATAGCGAAGCTTTCTAAAAGCTCCTAAGGCTATTTTTAAGCCGATTTAACAGCGGGAAAATATCTGCACTTATTTTTGTGGAAACAAAAAAATGTTAATTTTACAAAAAAAAAAAAAAAAGTTCATTATTATCACAACATTTATTATTATCACTGTTAAAACTGGTAAGCTTTACTGTAATAATATTAATAATGCATGTTGGGATTTAAAGGTGTACGATCTTTTTGTAAAAATAGCTGCAGAAACCCTGTGATGTTTAGTAACACATGTGAGCTGTTATGAGTTATCAGCATTTGTGCCGTTCAGAATCATAGCAATAGTTGTGACATTTTAAGTTTCCTCCATTACAACAGCGAAACCATAGATGAAGTGATAAAGAATAAGAGCTGTGCGCGTTGCCTTGGATTTTATTAATGCATTTCCTCACTTTGAAAGACTAGCTATAAATATCAGTTGATTTGAGGTTATGAGTACGGATTGCGATATCATTAGCTGCGAGATCTTCAGTAATACTGAGATCACACACGAGATATGACGGATGATGCTCTGTTGCTTCGCACGACGATTCGTGTTTGCATCATTTATGCAATCTTCTGTTTTATTGTTCAATATCTTTCACCTAGAAAACCCAACCGGCGTTATTTGCTCATGTTGAAGGGTGATTAACAGTCAGAAAGTGCAAGACAAGTAGAATCTAGTTTTCTGAATTACATCATGCATATGTGAGGCCAGTAAAAACAAACGTCCATACTTTCATTAAAGCCATGAATCTGCAAAAAAAATACACGGCCTCGATTTGGCAACTTCAAAGCTGCATTTTACAGTAAAAGTAGGGTAACTGTAAATATTGACGGCAGTTATTTTTATTTTTAGATACACAATTCCTTGCAGCCTATGAGAAGTGTGCTTGTCTACGTAGGGCTCTGTGATTTCAGCGACGGAATCCAAAGTTTGCATGAATAAATCAGCAGCGCACTGAATGAAACTGCGATATGGATTGGTGTCTGTGAAAACTGAAGCGCGTTTAAATCGTGGTGTTTTCATGATCACATGACCTTCATCTGCAGAGAGTCACTTCAGCAACATTTCACCATTTCATCTGAGAAAACGATCATTAAATACACAAACTCAACGGTCTTCAGGACAACCTGTCAAAATAAAAGTTCGATTGAATTGTAGAAGTACAGTTGAATGTACTCCTCAAAGTAATAATATTAATAATGGAATTAGTAAAACTGTCTTTTTAAGGAATAATTATGGAATTGTTCTTCCTTGTTTTAATTTTAAAATAAACCTCTGCGCTTTGTTTGCCTAAAATAAATGTTATATTTTAAAAATGAATTAAATTGTTAAAGTTTTACGCCTTTGTTTGATTACCACCATTTTTGATAATAAATTTGCATTAAATCATAAATCCAGGAAAAAAAAGCTTTTTGATTTTAACTGCATTTAATTAAACCGTTAAAATGGAATCCATAAGAATAAAAATGCAAAACATGGAATTTTGGAAAAATAAAATGGAATTTGAGGAAAAGAATAACACACATTTCATAGGACCCTAAAAGTAACTTCTTAAACTTGTAATAAATTGTTGTTAAATTGTATAAGTTTCATGATTTCAATTAATTAGACATGCTTTTTCATTACAGAAATTTAATTTACAAACTTCCAAGGAGTTAGTTTATAAAAACCTTGACAATTTCCATCAAAAGTACATTTAAAGAGTCTTTTATAAAATTATATATGTATATATTCAATTTATATATTTATTTATTCAAATGTATATATATATATATATATATATATATATATATATATATATATATATATATATATATATATTAGTGCTTTAAAGCAATTAATCGTGATTAATCACATCCAAAATAAGTTTGTGTTTACATACTGTAAATATTTATCATGTGTATATACATATACACATATACATGCATTTATTTAATACATATTTACATATATACTTGTATATTTATATATAATTTATACTATTTATGTAACTATAAATATTTTATGTAATATATTTTTGTTAAATATATACATAATACACAAACATATATTATGTAAACACAAACTTTTATTTTGGATGTGATTAATCACAATTAATTGTTTGAAAGCACTAATATATATATATATATCTTTTCTCTAATGTATAATCTGCATTTGTGATGAAAATTTACTACTAAATTCTACTACTAAAATTTTAATTTAACCATTAAAACAAAGTCCAGAAAAATTCAAATGGAATTAAATTGGAAAAAGCAGAATTTGGGGAAAAAAAGTAACGTTCATATAGCGCCTCTGTAGAATGCAGTAGTTAAGGTAACGCTGCCGCTGCGTCTCTGGAGTGAATTCTGGGAAGCGGAAGCCGTGTGTCTCCTCTGTCATCGAGTCTGACTGTTGGTGGTGGAGGGGAGAAAGGTCACGGTTCAGATCGGTCGCGGTCTCTTTGAGTCTGATCAGACAGAGGTGAGATGAAAGGCCTCTCGCTGCAGCAACCGCAGGCATCTGTCCGTTCAAAGGTCGCATTCGACCCGCGGCCGCTCCACTGAGGGGGATTTCAGAGCGTTCGTCTCGGAGTTAAATCCTCCTTTGACTGAAAAGCATCTCTATACAGTTTCTCTGAGCACGTGCAGTAACGCTCAGTCTTCAGATCACACATCTCGAGCAGGAACACCACACAGTTTTGCTGATAATATGTGCTGATAAATGTGCAAAAATTAGCTTGACACTGGGGCAGAACCCTTAAAAGGACAACTCTGTTGCTTATCTAGCACTAAAAGTGCTTTCTGAGAGAGTTATTTTATAAATCTGTAAAGACGGCCCTCCTGTGAGTTACAAGGTTGTTCATCGATAGTATTTGCTTCTGTTGAAGCCGCCAGCATGATTTCAGCTTATTTTAAAAAAATAATCATATTTAAAAGTGGAATTTGCGGTGAAAACTACATTACCCACAATGCTGTACAGAAAATTCCACCAATCACAGAATCGAAACAAGTTAAATGCGTCAAAAGATCTCAGGCTCCGCCCACTCACGTGAAGCACTGCGAATGAAAAGTAGTTTTATATTTCTCCATTGTTTTTATGCTGTTTGCAATGCTTCATGGGATTGTAGTTCTTTCCCTGACTAAAGCCAGTAAATTCACACGTCTTTTTGTCCTACTTTTTTTGCTTCAAATCAAAGTTTGTAACGTTGTGATTCTGATTGGTTTGGTTCATGGCTTATAACTCGACTTTTTTGAAATGAATGGAAAAAATACTTCCGGAACCAGTGCCGCCGAAAAAGATTTCCGCTCTATATTTCCATTTATTCCAATGATTTGCATTAGAATCCCAAGCCGGACATGTTTGTCATGTCTGCTTTACTAAATACATGATGCGTCGTGCTTCCTAACCACATATTGACTTGTATTATCTTATAGGTGTATTGATTCACTTCTGCCGTACGGACGTTACATTGACGTTACATTGACGTTACATTGACGTTGAATTGATGTTAAATTGACGTTACATTGACGTTACATTGACGTTGAATTGATGTTAAATTGACGTTACATTGACGTTAAATTGGCGTTACATTGGCATTACATTGACTTTAAATTGAAGTTAAATTGACGTTACAGTGACGTTACATTGGCGTTACATTGACTTTAAATTGACGTTACATTGACGTTATATTGACATTACATTGGCGTTACATTGGCGTTACATTGACTTTAAATTGACGTTACATTGACGTTAAATTGACATTATATTGGCGTTACATTGGCGTTACATTGGCATTACATTGACTTTAAATTGACGTTACATTGACGTTACAGTGACGTTACATTGGCGTTACATTGACTTTAAATTGACGTTACATTGACGTTACAGTGACGTTACATTGGCGTTACATTGACTTTAAATTGACGTTACATTGACATTACATTGGCGTTAAATTGACGTTACATTGATGTTAAATTGACGTTACATTGGCGTTACATTGACTTTAAATTGACGTTACATTGACGTTACAGTGACGTTACATTGGCGTTACATTGACTTTAAATTGACGTTACATTGACATTACATTGGCGTTAAATTGACGTTACATTGATGTTAAATTGACGTTACATTGGCGTTACATTGACTTTAAATTGACGTTACATTGACGTTAAATTGACATTATATTGGCGTTACATTGGCATTACATTGACTTTAAATTGACGTTACATTGGTGTTACATTGACGTTACATTGACGTTAAATTGACGTTACATTGACGTTGCATTGATGTTAAATTGACATTACATTGGCGTTACATTGACTTTAAATTGACGTTACATTGGCGTTACATTGGCGTTACATTAACGTTACATTGACGTTACATTGACGTTACATTGAACAAAACTTCCTGATTGTTGAAACATGCATTTTCTGAGAAGCTGCTTGGAAACAATACGCATTATGAAGTTAACCTTAAATTTGGATAAAAGCATCAAAATTTCTATTGTGTTAATATTAGTCCAGTAATATTGCCGATATTTCTTCTGCATTACCGCTGCCATATTATGTATATTCCTGTTTTGTTGTTTTGCTGAAGTACAGCTTGCGTTTCTCTCTCATCCAGTCCACATAACTTGACATGTTTGAACATCCCACATTTTATGGGGAATAAACAGCTTAAAAGTTGTACAACACACTCTCTGTGTTTGGCTGTGAACATGATTTCACAGCAGCTCGAGTTTCTGCAGACCTGACTGCCATCACAACTCGTGGCGACTGATTAATACGTGCAAATATGTTCTTCACATACTGTACCGTAAATAGTGAAGCATCTGAAATCAGACCGAAATCAAAGTTGCATCTCAGGAAGAGCCTCCCACGCAGCTGCTCGGCTCTGTTTATCACTTCAGTATTACACTCTTCAAAATAAAGGTTCTTTTTTTGGAATCAACCGTTCCTTGAAGAACCTTTAAGATTCCGTTCCATGAAAGGTTCTTTATAGGAGAAGGTTCTTCACACAAATGATCTCTGAAAGGTGCTTTGAGTAACCAAAAATGTTTCTTTGATGACATCACTGCAAAAAACAAACAAACATTTTGGACATTTTAGTGTGTTTTAGTACCATTTAAATGCTATTATAGTATTTGTTTTAAAGAATATTTTATTGTTATTTTTTCTGTTAAATTTCCGTTAAAGTTTTAGTAATTTATTTGTGTGTTTGTAGTTTTTGTTAGCTTTTTAAATGTCTATTATTTTTTAGTTTTAGTTTACTTTAGTAGTTAATTTACTAAATAAAGAAAAAGAGAAATGCTGCCTCGGGTGAAATAAAATAATTTATTTTTCTGAAGAGGATTAGGGCTAATTAAACCACCTCAACATTAAAGTCATTATAATGCGAGATTAAGCTTATTAGATTTCTAGGAAAGAAGTCAAAGTAAAATGTCAAAAATAAAATCATTAATTTTTGAGAATAAAGTCGTTGCATTTCAAGAAAAAAGTCAAAATAAAATGTTGAGAATAAAATCATTAAATTTCGTGAATAAAGTCATTGTGTTTCGAGAAAAAAACTCTTTAAATTTCGAGAAAAGTCTAAATAAAATGTTGTGAATAAAATCATAGAATTTTGAGAATGAAGTCGAAATAAAATGTTGAGATTAAAATTATTAAATTTCGAGAAAAAAAGTCAAAATACAATGTCAAGAATAAAATCATTAAATTTCGAAAATAAACTCATTAAACTGAGAATAAAGTCGTTGTGTTTCAAAATGTTGAGATAAAATCATTAAATTTTGAGAATATAGTTGTTATTTCGAGAAAAAAAGTTGAAATTTGTTGAAAATGATCTAAGTTTTGAGAATAAAATCATTAAATTTTGAGAATAAATTCATTAAATTTTGAGAATAAAGTTGTTTGGAGAAAAAAACACGAAAAAAATCACATAAAAAAAGTGATCATTAAAAATTGATTAAAAATCATTTTTATTCTCAACTTTAGACTTTTTTTCTTAAAAATTAACGAGTTTAATCTCGCATTATAATGATTTTACTTTCCAGATGTTTTTTATTGTTATCATTACTTGTCCCTCATCCTCTTCCATAT
This sequence comes from Zacco platypus, assembly GCA_038088235.1. Classification (NCBI taxonomy): domain Eukaryota; kingdom Metazoa; phylum Chordata; class Actinopteri; order Cypriniformes; family Xenocyprididae; genus Zacco; species Zacco platypus. The sequence goes on from CM076076.1 coordinate 33,539,321, forward strand.
TTATTTATAAGTAATAAATGTTTTTATGCTTTCAGTTTAACCACAACCCTGATGAGTGCATGAGAAGGCACGATACGTTCGTGTCATTCAGATGTAAAGTTAGCGTGCGGTTAGGAAATGACTCTATTATCTGCATCAAGGTTCGCCGTGAGCTATTTTGGTAGCGCTTCTCAAAGACTGAGCGCTGCACAAACAGGTCAAGCTTCCTGTGGGTTGATGGGTGTCGCCTGTGAGATGTGCAGTGTGTGTGTGAGCTGAAGTGACAGGTGCCTTCAGTGACAGAGAAAAGGCCATTTACTGTCAGCGGAAACCAGCTCGAGCGTTTGTGTGTGTGTGTGTGTGTGTGTATATGTGTGTGTGGTGTGAGCCCCTCACGTCAGTCAGACTCTTCTGACTCTGACCCGTCTCTCATGGATTGCACCAGGGGCCAGGTTAGTGTTACACACTCCCGTCCGTGTGTGTGTGCATTCGTGCTGTTTTATGATGCTAGATTCTGTCTCGTGCTCTGGATCCTGACGCTCGGCGTGTTGTCGGATTTGTGAGGTGTTTGGATGGAGTTGCATGTGCGCTCGGATGTTCAGATCTGATGTTCAAAGAGTTTGCATGTTATTTTTTGTTCTTGTTGTCTTGGCTGTAAAGTTTTAAAGATCGGACGAGCTCCTGGAGTTAAAGTCAGGTTGATCTCTGCGTTTGTGTTTCTAACGAGTCAGCGTTTAATGTTTATAATTGTGTAATGCAGAAAGAAGGTCATTTTTAAGGTGTTAATGTGCGTCTGTGGGATTTATGGTGCAGCAGCTGAGATGGATGTATCCATAACAAATTATATGAAGTTACTCCAGACATAACCATTTTAAAATAGAAATATTATATGAAATGGTCACTCAAGACTTTATTAAAAGACAATAAAGTATATTTTATTGGAATATCCTGCTTTAAATTATATTACGCAATGTTTTTATTCAGAAAGTACATGAACGGACATTCTAAAAAAATTCGTTTTTTATCAAATATGCAATTGGAAGATTTTCTATAACTATTACTATACTGTACTATTACTAATATACAATTATAAATATCTTGGTAACACTTTACAGTAAGGTTCATTAGTTAACATGAATTAATAATGAGCTGCACTTCTACAGCATTTATTC
>CM076076.1:33545471-33575471 GCA_038088235.1 Zacco platypus
CGAGTGTTTATATAAGAAAATAAGTGTGTTGGTGGTTGCCGGGGCGTTGCTATGCGGTTCCTAGGCTGTTCTGGGTGGTTGCTAGGTGATTGTTTACTAACTCAGATAAAAAGAGTCCACCCTCAAGGCTCTTTGATATTCTGATTCCTAGATTTGACTCTTGTTGTAAATCACAGGTCTGACCGAACTAAAAGAAACCCTGTTTGTCACTTCTGGAGACGGTTTCAGTTGAGCAAACACACACTGGTTTCTCATGTTTTCTCTGATGTTCTCGGCGAAGGAAATGAAGCTTCTGAGAAAAACGCAGAATGTGTTTATTCTGGATGTGATAAACAGAACAGCCTGAAATAGTCTGGGGCACATGTGCGTGTTCAGAGGTATTTATAGCTGACATTTGGACTGATTTAACTTTAATTGCAGGGAGGAGCTCGCGCTTTTCCACGGTTTATCCGCTCTGAGCTGCCTTCACTGTGTTTTCATGTGCGTTTCTCCTGCTGCTGCTGCTCTGTGGGAGGGTCTCCGACAGGACGCGGGTCTCTGAGTCATCGTGAGGGAAAAAGGGAGGAGTCTTTGAAAGAGAGAGGGAAGGAAAGAGACATGGATCAGATCAGGAAGGAGAGAGAGAAGCAGAATTAGGAGTTGTTTGCTGCCGAGCCGGTCTGTAGACTTCCATACGAGTCAGACCGAGGGATAGAGACACAGAAGAGCCTTACTGGAGCGTCTGGATTTTGCCGGCAATAAGTAAGAGGAAAGAATGTGTGGAATGAGCGGAAGAGAGAGTGTGTGTGTTTTCTTAAAGGGACAGTTCACCCCAAAATGAAAGTTGTGTCATTTACGCTCTCACGTGTCATTCAGACTTGTTCAGTTTGACTAATTGTGTGGACAAAAAAAACACTGAATATGTATGTTTTTGTTCCACAGAAGAAATAAAGTCAGGTTTGAACGACATGAGGGTAAATGATAGCAGGATTTCGAGGTGAAATATTTCTTTAACGGTGCGTTTGGTATGAAGTTACCCTTAGATGTGAGTTAAATCTGCTTTCTGGGGAAGATGGAAATAATTTATGGAGTGAGTTGACATTTTATCACATTCTGTTTTGGTAGTTGAAAATTCTTATGAATATCTTTATATGTAAACAAATCTATAGTATGTCTACATTTAGATGTGTTAGTGTGTGTGTGTGTGTATTTTAAAAATATGAATCAAATTAATCACCGAATATGCCAGTTAAATAATCAGATTAATGGCAAACACTATCAGTCTAAAGTTTGGGGTCAGTAAGATATTTAAAAAAAAAAATCATACTTTTATTCATCAAGGACGCATTAAATTGCTCAAAAGTGACAGTAAAGACATTTATAATGTTACAAAAGATTCTATTTCAAATAAATTATGTTCTTTTAGAACTTTCTATGCATCAAAGAATCTGTTTTCAACATTGATAATAATCATAAATGTTTCTTGAGCAGCAAATCAGAATGATTTCTGAAGGATCATGTGACACTGAAGACTGGAGTAATGATGCTGAAAATACAGCTTTGATCACTGGATATAAATGACATGTTACTATATATTCAGTTATTTTAAATTGTCATAATATTTCTCTGTTTTTACAATAAAAATGACTGAACATACACGTTTCTCTGCTCTATAGTCGAGTTGACAGGACACCCATGTTTTAATTATCGCACTATATACGCAAACAGACTGACGTCTTTGGAAATTTCCTTGTTACATATGCATTTATAAATGAGAAAAACAAGCGATTCATCTTAAGGAGGCAATCAGTGCTGACCATACAATGTTTGAAACTTTGTATGGTTAGCACTGATTTTTTAAATCATTAACCACACTAAATTAACATGTTAAATATATAATATGTTGCATATGTAATGCATGATTATTATCAGAGAAGAGAAGTGTCTGTATGTGAGATATAATGTTTTAGACAAAAGTGTGCGGTTGGTAAGATTAGTTAAATGCAAGGATGCTTTTAATTGATCAAAAGTGACAGTAAAGACATTTACAATGTCACAAAATATTCTAGCCTTTCTATACATCAAAGAATCCTGAAATACATTTTATTATAATATGTTGACACATAATAGTTTTAGACGTATGATGACGTATGTGAACAATGAAGTGTGAATAATTAAAAACAGTGCTTTTGTCTGTTTGAACGGCTTTAATATGTGTATTATAGGATTAAATAAGCAGTAGGGAAACTGATATAAGAAAAGCAATAAAGTTCCTGCTACTTCAGGAGCTTTTGACTCAAATTATGATCATTTGAATCCAGATGTGGTGAATATTGCTTGGACCGTCAGCTGGTTTTGCTCTGACGGGTCCCAAGACACCGTGTGCTTCGGCAGACGTCATCCGTCTGTGTTGTGCAAGAGTTCAGCCGTGTCAGACTGCAATACATGCTTTGAAGTATAATGTGAAGATTTATGTTTAAAGGCGATCATCTCTAACCAGAACTGCAACATTTGAAGGTTTCAAACAGGATTCGGAACACTCCCCCTGCCTGCCATTGGTCAGTCAAACAGATGGCCCCGCCCCCAAACGCATTCCATTGGTCTAGTCAGAAGTCGGCCTGCTGTTTATGTTTTGAAAGCGTCACAAATCACATGAGCGGGGTTTCCAATCAAACGTGAAGCGAATCTTTTCAAAGTTTGCAAAAAGAAAATCAAGAATGCAAGAAATCAACAGATATGATTGGTTACATCGCTCAACGCTTCAAAAGACGTTGTAAACAGAAACCACTGGATCATTTGCCGAACCAATATGCTAATATTAAAGAGAAAACTGATCCTAGACCAGCAGTTATGGGCAGCTTCTCCCTCTAAAAGCGATCAGAAGCAGCAGTGGTTCGAGTGAGAAAACTCCACGCTAGTCTCAGTGTTTGCAGTCCATGTTTTCCTCTTTGCGAGACACAAATAACTATTTAATGAAATCGTCAGACGCAAAATCGCACGGAGAGAAAGACATGATCGGCAAAAACATAAATATGCGCCTACGGTATTGGTAACCTACAACAGTAAAGTTTCATTTGTTAACATTAGTTAACTAAAGCATTTATTGATCTTATTTAATATTTACTAATACATTATTAAAATCAAACGTTTTATCTGTTAATGTTATTTAATGAACTAACAATGAACAGTTTTGGTTTTTTAAACTACCATTAGCAAAGATTAATAAATGCCGCAACAAATGCATTGCACATTCAAAAATCTAAATTTCTTTCATTTTTTTACTCACTCTCATGTCGTTCCACACCCATATTTAAAGAGACAGTTCACCCTAAAATGAAACTTAAAGTGTTAGTTCACCCAAAAATGACATTTCTGTCATTAATTCCTCTCCCTCATGTGGTTCTACACCCGTTTGTTCATCTTCAGAACACAAATGAAGATATTTTTGATGAAATCTGATGCTTCAGTGAGTCTCTATTGACAGCAAGATAATGAACACTTTCATACTAAAACATATTTAAAACAGGTCATGTGACTACAGTGGTTCAACCTTCATATTATAAAGCGACGAGAATACTTTTTGTGCGCCAAAAAAACAAAATAATGACTTTTTTCAACAATATCTAGTGATGATCGATTTCAAAACACTGATTCATGAAGTTTTACGAATTTTTTGTGTCGAATCAGTGGTTCGGTTTGTGAATCAAACTGCCAAAATCACGTGAACTATTGCAATTTTGAATCACTTATGACATAATGAAACCTGTTATTTCTCTGGATTTAAACATTCTTGGAATCATTTGGGATAATTTCAACAAAATATATAATGCATAATATAATATATATGCTCTAGTGGTTTTTGGGATATTTTAATCCAAAAATCTTACATATTGTGCCTTTAACTAATGGGATCTTATTGTAAAGTGTTACACTGACTTTAGTGACTCTGAACATGAAACTGATACTGTTTAACATGAATTAGAAAGACTGTTAGCCAATCAGATGGGCTTTTCACACTTGAACTTCTCAATATTTTGGGTTATCTCGTTTCACGCTTTACACAGTAATTAATCCACTGGATTACTCATAGTGAAAAGTCAAAGTTTATATAAATAGCAGCATTTGTACAGATTGGTTTGAAACTGATATTTCATTAGGTGCTTTATCAGATTAGTGTCGCAGCTGTGTGTTAAAGTGCTAAAAACAGGATATATTCAGCTTATGTAACCGAAGCCCAAAAGCTCTTTGAGTCGTATGACACGGTTCGGCTGGCGTTACGATAGCGCTGATAATGTGTGTTTGTGTGAGTGATAAAAGTGGCTTCGAGATCTACATCAAAGACATTAAGCAGATGCTCACTGACTCTCTCTCTCTCTTCCGCTGTGTGTCAGCTGATCCGTGTGTCTGTATATTTTAGTTGGTTTTATGAGGCAGCTTGTGTACTCTTCTGTGGAATGAATAATATGATCGGTTTATATGTGTGTGTGTTTGTGTGTGTGTGCTGGCGGAGGAAAGGCGTGAGTTATTTTTATCCGTGTGGGAACAGAGGGTCTTTGTCTGCAGCTGGAGGAAACGGATTGGGAAGTTGATGTACACGCGCACACACTCACACACACACACACACACACACACATGCTATTTTAGGCCTTTGAATGCTTTAAGGTTTGGCTGGTGCGGCATTAGAGTGATACAGCTGGAAAAGTTTGAGTTCCAAACATTTGAGTCCATCAGTAAACATGATTCTATTTTGCATTCTGATTCTATTACAAATTCTAAACATAACTTAATGTTTCAATTATCTAGACCAGAGCTTCCCAAACTTAAGAGGGGTAAGGCCCCCCAAAAACATTGCAAAAGCTCCACGACACCGCCGTTATAAAATATATACCAACATTTACCTACAAATATGTTTATTAACAAGTTTGTAGGAATTTCATGTGAATTATGATGTAAACATTCTTTACAAATATATTTAAATCCATAACACTAACCTTACATAATTTCAAAAAAATCTAATTTTAGAACAATTGGAATATTTTAATTATTTTAATATATTGATTTGAAATAGCTACGGTCCCCTGCAATACCGCTACGGCCCACCGGGGATTTTTCACGTTTTTATATATATATATATATATATATATATATATATACACACACAAACACACACACTCAGAACTTCGGCAACTTTACAATAAGCTTTTATTTGTTATATTGTTATTACATTAGTTAACATGCATTAGCCAACATGAAATAGCAAAGAACAATACATCTACAGCATTTATTAATTTTAGTTTAGTTTTTTTACTTCGTTTGAGAATGGAATCGTACGAAACTTGGTAAAGGTTTTGGCATTTGCTGTGTGAACACAAAAATATCATGGACATGATTTGAAAAGGTTAAATGGTCACTCTTGCGTTCCTCGCAGTCAAAAATGAGCGCATTGGAAATGAACGGGAGACGAATTTCATCTAGTGGAAGCGTCTGGTACTGCAGCCAAACAAAGTTTTACTAAAAGCTCATTTTTTGAGATATCAAGCTCAAATTTGGAACTTGTTTAGATTTAAGGCTTTGATTTTCTTTTCTGTTTTTGAAAATATATATCCTATGAAAAAATTGAAAATAGTATTTTTTTCCCCCTTAACAATAAATTAATTTCACTTTTTTTCACTTCAGAAAACCAAACTTCAGTCTGTACTTCAAAACATTCAAGATTTATGAGTTTAAGTTATGCTCAAAAAGTGAATAAATGGATTATAAATACAGTATAATATAATTTAGTGCCATAAAATGCAATAAAATACAAAAATATTATCGAACTAAAATATAGTACATTCATTTCATTGAAATTAAAAAAAACATGAAGAGCACCAGTGGGATAAAAACATTAACCCACCTTGAACCAAGATTGAACAATTGTATTTTGTATTAACTGACATTAAATTAAGATTAATAACCGCTGTAAAAATATATTGTTAGTTCATATCAGCTCTTGAATTCATCAGAGTTTACATACGAGACCTTATTAAAAGTGTTGCCTGATGTTAAATGCATAATCTAAAACTCTAGTTGGAAATACTCACCGGTCCTTATGAGTATTTAATCATTTTTATTTATATGCACCAATAGAAACTACACATATAATTAAAAACATATACACTAAAATGTTTTAATACCCGACAAACGCAGGCCTCAGGGAATATTTTTGACTAATAACTCCCTCTTGAATTGACTCAAAGTGAGATGAACTGATCTTATTAAATGTAATGCAAAAACACTACTAATGAATTGCTAAAAAACGAGACGTGAAGCTAATCTAATGTCACAGTATTTAGGTAAGCTTAATGGCCAAATAAAAAGCTCATTTCAGTATTCGTAATTTCATATCTCCAGCAAAATAATTCGCTAATGTGCTTGATCTGTCAACCAGCTCTAGTTGGCACCCTGGAAGTTGGATAACAAGAGCTCTTTGGTTCGAGGTGTGTGTGTGTGTGTATGTGTGTGTGTGTGTGTGTGTGTGTGTGTGTGTGTATGTGTGTGTGTGGACAGTGTGTTCCTTGTTCCTTGGCCTCAGTTTGTCGGAGAAACACATGTTTCTGACGCTCTCACACACACTAAAGGTTATGTGTGGATAAAGCAGCTTATAATACTTGAACAAATCTATTCCGATTTCTTCAGTTTCACATGACCGGATCCTGAGTTTTTCCTCTCTCCCTGTAGGTAATCACTCCGTGTCGTCGGCTGATTCTGTGTGCGGAAAACAGGAAAGAAATGGAGGAATGGATCGCGGCGCTGAAGAGTGTTCAGAACAGAGAACACTTTGAGGTGAGATTCTCCGTCTGACGGAAGGTTTTTCCCGGCTGTTTTTCCTGGGTTTATTAGAACAGAAGCAGGAGTGGTTGCTCAAAATTACCATCCGCATTTTTTCGTGTAATTTCGTGACGGGGTTATCTGAGGTTATACCACAATTAAAAAAAAAACGCTGCTAAAAAAATTTATAGTTGTAAGGAAAACTGCTTAGTGACTGAATGATTCAATTTTCTTTGCCTAAAATTCTGTGGAATCTGAGTCTCTTCTGCTGATCGAAAATTCATCACTTTTGATCACTTTAATGCTTGTGTCTCTGTTCTAGTCCACTCAGTTCAGCATGGATCATTTCTCTGGGATGCATAACTGGTACGCCTGTTCACACGCTCGCCCCACATACTGTAACGTCTGCCGGGAGGCGCTGTCTGGAGTCACCTCTCACGGACTGTCCTGTGAAGGTCTGTCACTGTTCTTCATGCCATTTTCATTTGTGGTTATAGAGGTTTCTGCGTAGGATCTGTGTTTGTGTTAGTTCTGTCAAAATTCTGTCATCATTTACTCACCCTCATGTCGTTCCAAACCTGTAGGACTTTCGTTCATCTTAAGAACACAAATGAAGATCTTTTTGAATCTGAGAGATTTCTGACCCTCCATTAATAACAGCGACACAACTGAAACTTTGATGCTTCAAAAACTTCATAAAGAGATCAGAAAACTAATCCATATCAATCAAGAGGTTTAGTCCAAATTTTATGAATAGACTCGATGGCTTTATGTGATGAACAGATTTAATTTCTCATGTTACGCAGCCCGTTCATATGGATTAGTTTAATGATCTCTTTATGAAGGTTTTGAATGGTCAAAGTAGTAGTTATGAAGCTGGAGGGACAGAAATCGCTCAGATTTCATTAAGGCAGCGGCTATTTACAGTAAGTGACAATAGCAACATTTCCTTAATTGTATGCTATTTACACTAGGTGACAATAGCGGCGTTTTCTTAGCGATATGCTATTTATGCTAGGTGACAATAGCAGCATTTCTTAGCGATAGATGCTATTTACACTCAGTGTCAATAGTGGCATTTTCTTAGCGATATGCTATTTATGCTAGGTGACAATAACAACATTTTCTTAGCGACATACTATTTACACTCAGTAACAATAGCAGCATTTTATTAGCGATATGCTATTTATGCTAGGTGTCAATAGCGGCATTTTCTTAGTGATATACTATTTACGCTAGGTGACAATAGCAGCATTTCTTAGCGATATATGCTATTTACACTCAGTGTCAATAGCGGCATTTCATTAACTATATGCTATTTACACTAGGTGACAATAGCAGCATTTTCTTAGCGATATGCTATTTACGCTAGGTGACAATAGCAGCATTTTCTTAACTATATGCTATTTACACTAGGTGACAATAGCAGCATTTTCTTAGCGATATGCTATTTACGCTAGGTGACAATAGCAGCATTTCTTAGCGATATATGCTATTTACACTCAGTGTCAATAGCGGCATTTCATTAACTATATGCTATTTACACTAGGTGACAATAGCAGTATTTTCTTAGCGATATGCTATTTATGCTAGGTGACAATAGCAGCATTTTCTTAGCGATATGCTATTTATGCTAGGTGACAATAGCAGCATTTTCTTAGCGATATGCTATTTATGCTAGGTGACAATAGCAGCATTTCTTAGCTATAGATGCTATTTACACTCAGTGTCAATAGCGGCATTTCCTTAACTATATGCTATTTACACTAGGTGACAATAGCAGCATTTTCTTAGCGATATGCTATTTACGCTAGGTGACAATAGCAGCATTTTCTTAACTATATGCTATTTACACTAGGTGACAATAGCAGCATTTTCTTAGCGATATGCTATTTACGCTAGGTGACAATAGCAGCATTTTCTTAACTATATGCTATTTACACTAGGTGACAATAGCAGCATTTTCTTAGCGATATGCTATTTACGCTAGGTGACAATAGCAGCATTTCTTAGCGATATATGCTATTTACACTCAGTGTCAATAGCGGCATTTCATTAACTATATGCTATTTACACTAGGTGACAATAGCAGTATTTTCTTAGCGATATGCTATTTATGCTAGGTGACAATAGCAGCATTTTCTTAGCGATATGCTATTTATGCTAGGTGACAATAGCAGCATTTTCTTAGTGATATGCTATTTAAGCTAGGTGACAATAGTGGCATTTTCTTAGCAATTGATGCTATTTACACTAAGTGACAACAGCAGAATTTTCTTAGTGATAGATGCTATTTTCACTGTGATAATAACATGTTCTTAACGATAAGCTATTTACGTTCAGTGACAATAGCGATGTATTCTATTTACACCATGTAAAAGTATCAGTTCTTTTCAATAAGAGTAAATAGTGTTTAGATGCTATCTATACTTTATATTGGCAGATATTATTTGCACCTCAGTATTTTTGTACATTAACAGGATGCAATAATATCAAAGAGTGTAAATGATTATATTTATTGAAATTATTAAATGGGTACTGCGTTATTGGCAGAATAAAAACCCTCCCTACACCTTCCCCTAACCCTACCCAATAAACACTTGTAATATTATTAAACACTCATTTGCAGTTTATTTCCACTTTTAGAACATTATTTAAATTTTTATTGAAGATAAATGAGAGCTCGGCAAAAGGCGGATTCGAACCCGCGTTAAAAACCAAATCTGCGAGTTTTACTCGCTACTGCTGCACCACTGAAGACGTCGAATTTCACGTGTCTTTTTTAAAACTTGAGTGGCCCAACCAGACGTTGGTGGGCGGAGCTAGTGTAAATATCATTTGCACTTAATGTAAATAGACACTCATATTCATTCAAATATCTTTATTGGTGTTTTGAAGATGAACTAAAGTGTAATTGGTTTGGAACGACATAAGGGTGAGTGATCAATTTTTTCATTTTTGGGTGAACTAACTTGTCTGAAAACTTTGTGTGGTACAGTGTGCAAGTTCAAGGCTCACAAGCGTTGTGCGGTCAGAGCCACTAACAACTGCAAATGGACGACACTGGCCTCCATCGGCAAAGACATACTGGAGGACGAGGATGGGGTGAGTGTTATTTGTACATTATTCTCACTTCGATATCTTCCAAAAAGATGCATTGCAACAACATTACTTATTTCGTTGAATTATTTCCATGAGGTATAATTAAAGTAGTTTAGTTTAATTTTGTGATAGGGTTTGGGTCATACCCATTATGTGTAAGAAGGTCAGTTAATCTCTGAACTCGTCCTGTGATTAACACCTTTCTTAACTCGGTAGATCTCGATGCCTCATCAGTGGCTGGAGGGGAATCTGCCCGTCAGTGCCAAATGCACCGTGTGTGATAAAACCTGCGGCAGCGTTCTGAGACTTCAGGACTGGCGCTGTTTATGGTGTAAAGCCATGGTGAGTGTGTGAAAGACGCACTCATTAATGTTATGCCACGCATTTAATGGAAGACAAAGACGACAATCGACTGTGTGTACGTTCTCCAGGTGCATGCTGGGTGCAAAGACCAGCTCTCTTCCAAGTGCCCGTTGGGTCAGTGTAAAGTCTCCGTGATCCCACCCACCGCCCTCAACAGCATCGACTCGGACGGTGAGCATCCAATCAGAGCTGCTGTTTTACAACTAGTCGGAACGCTTTCCCAGAAAAGCTCTCTCAAAATTCAGAGCGATCTCATGGAAATATCCAATCAGAGCTCTCCGTCGGAAATAGCTCGTATCTAAAAATCACCTCACAGAAATGACCAATTATGGCTTTATGTCAGAAATAGATCAGCATGAAGCACTCACATGCTCCAGACTGAAGATCCAAAATGGTGCATGTTTTTCAGTTTTAGTTAATAGAGCCTTATTGTAAAGTTTTACTATATAAATGTTACTCTTGAAAATGCAGCACCTCTCATGTGTGTGTGTGTGTTTGTAGGGTTCTGGAAGGCGACGTGTCCCCCGACCTGCACGAGCCCGTTGTTGGTGTTCGTGAACAGTAAGAGTGGAGACAATCAGGGCGTGAAGTTTCTACGGCGCTTTAAACAGCTGTTGAACCCTGCACAAGTGTTTGATCTGATGAATGGAGGGCCACATCTGGGGTAAGACACACACACACACACACACACACAGGTTTGTTTTGCTATCTTAGTGAGGACATTTCATAGGCGTAATGGTTTTTATACTGTACAAACTGTACATTCTCTCCCCTACACCAACTCTACTCCTGAGCCTACCATCACACAAAACATTCTGCAGTTTTACATTTTTAATAAAACATTTTTTAGTATGTTTTTAAAGCTATTTGAAATATGAGGACTTGAAATGTCCTCATAAAACATGTTTACGTCATAATACCAGTGTAATACCCATGTCATTTTACACATTTGTGTCCTCATTAATCATGAAAACAAGCACACACACACACACACACACACATGTTGAGTTTCCATTTTCTATAAGGACTTAATAATGATTTTTATACTGTATAAACTGTACATTCTCTCCCCTACACTAACTCTACTCCTAAACCTACCATCACACACATATTTGAAATATGAGGACTTGAAATGTCCTCATAAAACATGTTTACGTCATAATACCAGTGTAATACCCATGTCATTATATACATTTGTGTCCTCATACATCATGAAAACAAGCACACACACACACACACACACACATGTTGGGTTTCCATTTTCTATAGAGACTTAATAATGATTTTTATACTGTATAAACTGTATATTCTACCCTACACATCACAGAAAACATTCTGCATTTTCACATTTTCAAATAAGCATCATTTAGTGTGATTTATAAGCTGTTTTCCTCATGGAGACCAGAAAATGTCCCCACAAAGACAAGTATTTTGGAAATAGCCATCTTTGTGGGGACATTTTGTCCATTTAATGTTCCCAGGACTCACACACAAACCCTCTAAAACACACATACACACTGACACACATACAGACAGACACACACACACAAATATCAATATAAATATCAATGAAAGTCAATAATCTTGCATTGCATGTTTGTTCATTGACCTCTAAATGTGTTTGTGTGTGTCTTTCGCAGCTTGCGTCTGTTTCAGAAGTTCGACACGTTTCGTATTCTGGTGTGTGGAGGTGACGGCAGTGTCGGATGGGTTTTATCAGAGATAGACGCTCTGACTTTACACAAACAGGTACACAAACACACAAATCCAACAGATCCTCAATCAGAGGAGAATCCCAGTATGCATACTTGTGCTAACTACAAATACCACTCCTTTGGCTGCGGTGAACGGCATGCTGGAACATTAATAAATCACATGCACTACTCCTAATACGCCGTATGATACAGGGTGAATGGGGTTCAGACACTTTTTCTTTGCTTATACTGCCTCCTGGTGGTGTTTTTCAGTGTGAATCGAACCAGTTATCTCTGTTTGAGCTACAGGTTTGTGTCTAGAGTTTGATGTTTTGATGTGGGGTTTGCAGTGCCAGCTGGGCGTGCTTCCTCTGGGAACAGGAAATGACCTGGCCAGAGTTTTGGGGTGGGGCTCGGCGTGCGATGACGACACACAGTTACCGCAGATCCTGGAGAAACTGGAGAGAGCCAGTACCAAGATGCTGGACAGGTCAGTTTGTGCGCTCGAAGTAGCTGTCGGTCACAGTCTGTCACAGTCTTTGACAAACACTCCAACGCTTGTATTCCTCGTAGATGGAGTATTATGGTATATGAGACCAAGTTACCACGGCAACACTCCAGCTCTACGGTAACAGAGGACTGCAGTGAGGACTCAGAGGTAATGCTGATTTAAAGGGACAGTTCACCTTAAAATTAAATTCTGTCATGTGGTTCTACACCCATAAGATCTTCATTCATCTTCAGAACACAAATGAAGATATTTTTGATGAAATCCGATGGTTCAGTGAGTCTCTATTGACAGCAAGATAATGAACACTTTCATACTAAAACATATTTAAAACAGGTCATGTGACTACAGTGGTTCAACCTTAATGTTATAAAGCGACGAGAATACTTTTGTGCACCAAAAAACAAAATAATGACTTTATTCAACAATATCTACTGATGATCGATTTCAAAACACTGATTCATGAAGCTTTACGAATCTTTTGTGTCGAATCAGTGGTTCGGTTCGTGAATCAAACTGACAAAGTCATGTGATCCATTGAAAATTCTAAACATTTCGAATCACTTATGACATAACGAAGCCTCGTTTACTGAAATCATGTGACTTTGGCGGTTGTGATACACGCTCCGAACCACCGATTCGAAACAAAAAAGCTTGTGAATTTAAAATGAAAACTCAATTCAGAATATTAATAAATTGTGTACAAATATATAGTAGGGCTGCATGATTAATTGTAATTAGACTGAAATCATGATATGGCTCAGCGCAATTATCAAATCGCGATTTAATTCATGTGCTAATTTAATTAAATATATGTGTTTCAAAGTGAAGCGCTGTGATATTTTTCAAAATAAAAGCTTCAACTTAAAAATTTAATTAAGTCTATTTAATAATAATAATAATTATAATAAAAAACATTATTTTTTTAAATAACTTTTATTGCAGTCATATTAATATATAATCAACTGAACTAGCACAGCAAATCTAGAGCATTTTATTTTATTAAAGATAATTTTTTTTCATGCAAACCTACTTTTAAGGGTCCTCTAAACTCAGAGTTAGTCAAGGTTTCTTGCACAATAAACAGTTGTAATTTAGTTTTTCATAACCATTTTCCATCCTTTATTCGTTTCCAATTAAATAATCACTATCTCACATCAAAATCTAGTGTTTCAAAAGAACAATCTTTGCTGCTGTTCTGTTTCCTCTCTTCTGATTGGCTGTTTTGTTCAGGTGCAGCACATTCTGACCTATGAGGACTCCGTTGCTGCTCATCTCTCCAAAATCTTGACATCCGATCAGCACTCTGTGGTCATTTCCTCCGCCAAGTACGAACTGTATATGTTCATTGCTGTGTATTTCTGTTTGTGCGCATCTTTGCTGCCTGCTCATCTAAAAGCGTGTTTTTCAGAGTCTTGTGTGAGACGGTTAAAGACTTTGTTGCGAAAGTGGGACGTGCATATGAGAAGAACACGGAAAATTCAGAAGAATCGGAAGCCATGGCTAAAAAGGTCAGCTGCGATTGGCTATTAGAGGCTGGGAGTGTTTTGTGATTGGCTGATGAATTACTCTGGATGTTTTTGTCTGCAGTGTTGCGTGCTGAAAGAAAAGTTGGACTCGTTACTGAAAACGCTTAACGAGGAAGCCCAGGCCACCAGTGTGATGACTGCGCCTCCGCCCACCATCGCCGAGGAGCAGGTTGACGGGGAGGGTGTGGTGTTGGCCCCGCCCACGGCCCCGCCCACAGTCACGGCTCCTTGCTCTCCTCGACCGCCTGCCGCCATTTTCAAACCCCGCGAGCAGCTGATGTTACGCGCCAACAGCCTGAAGAAAGCCATCAGACAAATCATAGAGCACACGGAGAAAGGTATCGTAGTTTCATCGTAATTTAAATAATTACATAAGTAAACTGCTATTTATTTTTAGATGGAATAATCAAATGAATTCAAGGTTTGTACAAGGTGCTTAAGAAGTACTTGAAGTTGACTTTTTGAGACATAAGACCTGGGAAAACTTTGAAAACAGCCATATTTATGAAAAAGTACTCAAGATAAGAAAGAGTTAAGTTGATCCTGACAAGCTCAATTGCTAAAAGCGTTTCTGTCTGAGCGATATTTTGGGAAAAAGTCTCTCCATCAGTGTCGACTCCGGTTTGAACAATGTAAGGATGAACACTTTCCTCATTTTGTCTGCGTGAGATTCTCCAGCTTTGTTGTTGTTGAGCTGTTAAAGCTCCGCCCTCTTCTGGAGCAGCAGCTCATTTGCATTTAAAGGGACACGCACAAAAACAGCGTGTTTTTGCTCAAACCCAAATAGAGGCAAATTTGACAAGCGATAATAAATGATCTGTGGAGGAATTTGTGAATATATAATATAGCGCATATATTTATCAAAATGCTAATGCTAGGTAAATGTAATGTGACATATTATTCACATATTGACGTCTTTCGGCCGTTGAAACACTGATTGAGACATGAATCATTTCAGTAAGTTGTTCTGTATCTTTCAACATTCCTTCTGATGCTCATTCATGTTTATTTCATGCTATAACTAGCAGTAAAGAGGAAAGGATGATCGTTTGCGGCTACAGCGATCTGTCACGCCACGTTAAAGAGCGTCAAAACCACATTTATTGTTTGAATTTCGCAATAAATCTGACAGAATTTGAGAGATGAGACAAACGCTTACTGTGATTACTGGATGGCTAATGCTGCAAATAATGTTTAGTGACGTATGTATCAACAGAAAACATCGATTTGTGATTTAAGAATCAGTATCGTTTCATCAAATTGAAGATTGAAATCAATAAACTTCATCAGCCAATCCCTACTTCACATTTTGAAACACTTCTGGACTATAAATCGTAAAAAGATTGCGATCTTGATTCAAAAACCCATGTGATCTTATTTTATTAATGGCAATTCGCTTTGACAAAATCATGTTTTCATGCTGCCATGCTGATCCAGAGAGAGCAGATTTGAACCACACAGTAGTTATGTCTGTGTTACAACTAATCAAATGATCAGTATTGAGATAAAAGATTAAAGTTTAAATATAAACACTGATGTCTACAATAGCGATTGAAGCAGAGCAAACCAACTTTTGTTTCAAGCCGCCGCTTCAAGTAACGGTTGTATCAATTACGTCTTACGCCACTAGGTGGCGACAAGTGACTGTTAGAAAAAAAAAAGATTTGTCATTGAATCATTCACTCAAAAGATTCGTTCAAAAACACTGATTCATCCGGAAATGAAACCAGTATTTATTAATGAGTGAATGAAAATTTTTTATAATATAATATTTCGTCAGGACCTCATATTATTTTGTTCAGTTGTCTATTAGGAATCGTGATCTCTACATGAAATCTAAAAATCGTGATTCTCATTTCATCCCGAATCGTGCAGCTCGACTCGAGTTCAAAGCATTCCTCATGTGTATACTCTCGTCTTTCAGCGGTGGATGAACAGAACGCTCAGACGGAGGAAGGCTTGCCCTCGCTGCCTGCGGAGGATGAAGATGAGGATGACGATGCTGAGCGATTGTCTCTCCTGTCATACAGCAACAGGACGCGAGCCAGCAGAAGAGGTGAGGCTCTTCAAACGCACAAACACTCGTTCCTGAAGTGCAGCGTCACTCATTCTCCTCTCTATCTCAGTGTCTAAGACTCCATGTGAGAAGCTCATCAGTAAAGAACGGCTATCCATAGGCAGCTCCGCCTCACTTCCTGCTCAGACAGGAAGTAGGGAGAATATGCCCATGCTGAACACCAAGATCCTCTACCCAAGTAAGATCAGCGGTCGTCATTGAATCGCAGGGTCGTTGATGACGTTCAGAAGCTCATGCCGTGTGTTTGTGTGTGTGTAGGTCTCAGGGCAGGTGTGTCGGGCTCTTTTAGCGGGTCAGTGATCAGCAGGCTGTTGGTCAACGCCGACCCGTTCAGCTGTGATCCAGAGAACCTGTGAGTCACATGATCTTTTTCTAATCAACAATGACCTCTAAATGGACTGATGTGAGAGTGCCTCTTCCTGTGTTTTAGGGATCTGTACACAGAGAAATGTGTGATGAATAATTATTTTGGAATCGGTCTGGACGCCAAAATCTCTCTGGACTTCAACAATAAGCGTGACGAGCATCCAGAGAAATGCAGGTACATCAACTTCAGTATTTGATCATGAAAGTCTCTTCTGCTCATCAAGGCTGCATTTATTTGAAAAAATACAGTAAAAATACTGAAATATTATTATGATTTAAAATAACTGTTTTCTATGTAAATAAATAGTAAAATGTAATTTATATCCAGTGATCAAAGCTGAATTTTCAGCATCATTACTCCATTCTTCAGAGTCACATGATCCTTCATTCTAATATGCTGATTTGCTGCTTAAGAAACATTTATGATTATTGTGATACACTGTGATAAATTCAGGAAATTTTAATTCTGAAGTCAACTAATCCTTTAAAAGATATAATAACTCCGTCCGAGTCTTTGGCGCTTGAGGGATCTGTTGATGGCAAATATATTTAACTCCCTAAAAATAAGTTTATAAATAAGATTCAGCGCATAATTACATTTTACAAGTCAGCTTTGACTCTTTCATTAGGGTGTTAGGAAGGTTGTTCTTTGCAAAAACTGCTTAAAACAATTTATATTGTAAAAACAAATGTGAAAACACTGAAATGTGAAAATTGATTTATTTGGATTTAAAAATGCCTAAAATACAAGGAAGGAAAATATTGAACAAGGAAAGAATAAAAGAGATTTGAAATGAACAGACTGAGAACTTTATATTATTAGATGAACACATATGTGGACAAAGTTTTCCTTTGGGGTCATTTGCAGTTGAATACATGTATACATTACAATAATATTGTATTATGGCTTAAGAATTGTTGTTATATCATATCATGGGGCCTCTGGAGATTGATTCTCACCTCTAATAACGTGTGTGTGTGTGTTTAGGAGTCGCACTAAAAACATGATGTGGTATGGAGTCCTGGGCACCAGAGAACTTCTGCACAGAACATACAAGAACCTGGAACAGAGAGTTCTGCTGGAGGTGTGTGTGTGTGTGTGTGTGTGTGTGTATTCCCTACGTTATGGGGACCAAATGTCCCCACAGGTATAGTAATACTAGTAAATTTTGATCTTGTGGGGACATTTTTTTGGTCTCCATGAGGAAACAAGCTTATAAATCAAACAGAATGATCTTTTTTGAAAATCTAAAATAGCAGAACATGTTGTGTGATGGGTAGGTTTAGGGGTAGAGGTAGTGTAGGGGGACAGAATGTACAGTTTGTACAGTATAAAAACCATTACGCCTATGGAATGTCCCCATAAAACATGAAAACACCAACATGTGTGTGTGTGTGGGAGAGAGAGAGTGTTTGTACATTAGGGCTGGGCGATTTTTCATATTTTCTTGATCAATTAGAATTTAATGTTTTGTCATGATTATATTTCTTTAAAATCGAGAAATCACCGTTTTGAATAAAAATATTAGCAAACGTTACAATTATACATGTTAACAAGACGGCGATGAGAAAAAACAAAGATCCGACATGATTAACCACTCTCGTGTGACACGCTCTAAGGACCAGCATCATGACATATCGGGTCCTCCCTCGAAATTAACTGTCAGTTAATGATTATCCTAAGTATAAAACAAATGATATTAATTTAAAATACGCGTATAGCTTCCTAGAAAACAAATTAGTGCTTAATAAAACCAATCGAATGTAATTTCTTACATTTTTTTTTTTTTTTTGCCACACCGCCCAGCCCTATTATCCATGTTTACAAGGATAATCACTCCTAACCTGAGTGTGTGTGTGTGTGTGTTTGCAGTGTGACGGGAGGCCGATCCCTCTTCCCAGTCTCCAAGGAATCGCCGTGTTGAATATTCCCAGTTACGCAGGAGGAACAAACTTCTGGGGCGGAACTAAAGAGGACGACGTAAGTTTGTGCATCTCCTTCCTGTGCGTTTGTGTGTGTGTGGAGTATGGAAGTGTTTCTCATCACCTGCGTGTTTGTTTACAGACGTTCACGGCGCCGTCGTTTGACGATAAGATCCTGGAGGTGGTGGCTGTGTTCGGCAGCATGCAGATGGCTGTTTCTAGAGTTATTAATCTACAGCACCACCGTATCGCACAGGTACACACGTCATGTTTAGCTTACTTCTGGCTACAATTTGTTCACCAAATTACGGTCTAAGTGTAACGGAGGCCAGTTAGTAGTCGCTGTGCGAGTAAACCTCACTCCTCTGATCCTGAGAGACGCTCTGGCGACTTTAATCTCCTTGTTAGAGTGTCCGTCACCCATGCCAGAGACCCGGGTTCGACGCCCACGCAGAGCATGTCTTGATACACAGATATGATTTTGTAAGGAGTGTTTGTGTCTCCGTCAGTGTCGAACAGTGAAGATCACGATTCTGGGAGATGAAGGTGTACCTGTGCAGGTGGACGGAGAGGCCTGGATCCAACCGCCCGGATACATCCGGATCCATCACAAGAACCGCACACAAACCCTCACCAGAGACCGGGTCAGTGGGCTCATGTGGCATCATGGGGACTCGAGATGGACCTCTGGGATAATAAAACACAACTCAAATATGGCTGTTTTGCAGGCATTCGAAAACACTCTGAAGTCTTGGGAGGATAAACAGAGAGGGGAGATTCCTCGGCTGGTTTCCCAGCATGCATCACAGCCGGAGATCGTTTCTGAAGAGGAAACCACTCAGATCAGCCTGTTCGGACAGGCGGCCGGGGCGCTGATACACAGGTACACAGATCTGATGTTGCGTATAACCGTTCAGAAAGATTTGTTTCTTTTATTTCTGTTTGTTCTTTTGAACTTTCTATTCATCAACAAAAGATGAAAAATAAAATGTTTCTCAATTTCCACAAAAATATGTTTCTTGAGCATCAAATCATCATATCAGAATGATTTCTGAAGGATCATGTGACACTGAAGACTGGAGTAATGATGCTGGAAATTCAGCTTTGATCACTGGATATAAATTATATTTTAACATACATTCACATAGAAAACAGCTATTTTAAATTGTAAAAATATTTCACTCTTTTACTGTATTTTTCGATCAAATTCATACAGCCTTGGTGAGCAGAAGAGACTCTTTCACAAACATTAAAAAATAAATAACGCTTTACAATACGGTTCCATACGTTATTTAACATGAACATTTGGATTTTTAGGTAACACTTTATTTTATAGGGTCATAATTATAAATGATGCATAATTACATGCAAATAACACTAAACCAAACCAAATCCTAGGTACATATAGTCACTTTATAATACTCAGTATTCAAATGTATAATTACAGTGTAACAAAGACACCTTAAAATAAAGTGTAACTGATTTTTTTAACTAACATCAACAAAGATTGAAAAATACTGTAACAAATGTATTGCACACGGTTAACTAACATTAATTTATGGTACCTTATTATAAAAAATAGTAAAAATCTTACCGACCCCAAACAGTAGTGTGTGTACTTTAAATTATAAATAAACGGTATATTATATTATATTATATACACTTTAGTTTAGGGTCTCACTATTAACTACCAGTTTTGCCTCAATAAACTCTTAATTGCTGCTTATTAACAGTTAGTAAGGTAGTTGTTAAGTTTAGGTATTGAGTTGGATTATGGGATGTAGAATATGGTCATGCAGAATAAGGCATTAATATCTATTTTATAAGTACTAATAAACAGCCAATATCCTAGTAATATAATAAGAAACTAGTTCATAGTGAGAATTGGGGAATATATATATATATATACATTTAATATGCTTAAATGTGTGTGTGTGTGTGTTTTAGTATCAGGGAAGTGGCAGAGTCCCATCACACTATCGAGCAGGAATTGGCTCATGCGGTCAACGCCAGCTCTAAAGCCATGGACCTGGTGTACGCCAACTCTAAAAGCAGTGGGGTGAGCGTCGTCTGTCACCACATGATGACTGGTGCTGAACTGGTTCACATTGAAATGAGTGTATGTTTATGACATCCTTACAGTGAGTGTGATGTGTGTTTGTAGGGTTTGACCTGTAACGTCGTGATGGAGATGGTCAGTAACGTCAAAGCTCTGCACAGCGAGACCGAACTGCTGCTCGCAGGAAAGATGTGCCTGGTGAGTGAATCATTCAGAGAAATGAGTGTTTAATGTATGAGAGACGGTGTGAGAGAGAGGGGATGGAACGCTGGTAGAATCGTAACTCTGAACTTCTGCCAATTTCCTTTTTGATTGATATAATTTACATTTAGCTGCCCGGTCGAATGCACTAAATATGCTTCTCAACACAGCAGAGTGAAGGTTTCTCGAAATTCTGTCTAAAGATAAGCATAAAAGCCAGACTCAATCATGCTTGCTCTGACCCACCTCAGCTCCTAGTGTCAAAGCATACAGTTGAAATTGTTGTGTAAATGCATTTATGCCACCTCTGAGCAGTCATCGATCTAAATGCCAGTTCAGAAGCGCTCCTGTGCAGTGCAGATTTGGTGTAAGACTGAGAGTGATTGTAGCTCTCTCTGTTTTTCTGTGCAGCAGCTGGATCCTCCTCAGAGAGATCAGCTCAGTGGTGCGTTGGCTTCTGTCACTCAAGAGTTACGCAGACTGACGGACATCAGCTGGCTCGGTCAGCTCATCGACCCGGCCGACGACGAGGTGACACACCGCTCGTTTTAGGGTGTTTTGGTGTCTGTATTTTAGGGCTGCATGATACTGAAAAAAAATGATATTGAGGTTTTATATATGTAAATGCGTGTGTGTGTATATATATATATATATATATATATATATATACACACTCATACATATATAAATTATAATTATATATATATATATATATATATATATAATTGCACATATGTATATATATGTGTATGTGTATATATATGTGTGTGAGTGTGTGTGTGTATATATATATATATATATATACACATACATATATAAATTATAATTATATATATATATATTTATATATATATATATATAATTGCACATATGTATATATATGTGTATGTGTATATATATATGTGTGTGAGTGTGTGTGTATATATATATATATATATATATACACATACATATATAAATTATAATTATATATATATATATTTATATATATATATATATATAATTGCACATATGTATATATATGTGTATGTGTATATATATATATATGTGTGTGTGAGTGTGTGTATATATATATATATATATCGTGTGTGTGTGTGTGTATACATATATATGTATGCATTTTTATATATATATATGTGTGTGTGCGTGTACATATAAATATATATATATATGTGTGTGTTTATATATATATATATATATCTATATATATATATATATCTATATATATTATATTGCAGTATGACTTGAATATTGCAGATTGAATATTACAGAATTGCTCTGGAACAATTTTTGATTTTGTTGGTGAGTTTATCTGCATAGAAAACATTTACTTTTTACTCTGAAGACCTTTTTTAATGGCAAAATCCTTTTAGGGCTGAAGGATTTAGGAAAAGCTTTAATAAAAATATTTTTTGAAGTTGTAAATAAAAGGATTGGAGCAAGTTTTACAAGAAATTTCCGTTTTTCTTTTTCAAAATTTCACGATTAATTCAAAGCTCTGTTTGCCATTTCTTTGTTAATATTTGTGAAATTTACTAAGTAAATCTTATACCCAATTTTTTTTTTTTAAATCTCAATTAATTCCCACTGATTTAACCAGTTCAGTTTGAGTAATAATAATAATAGTAATTATGATTTTTTTTGTGATTAAAAATAAAATTATTTAACAAAATAAGAAATATATTGTAATAGCACTACTGTACTGTAAAATAAAAAAATGAGTAATAAAATTAATTTTATTTTAAATAAAAATTTGTCTTAATTTTTCCATTATCATGCTTTTATTTTGAAAGGTTGCCGGCAAATAAAAATATGCACTGGCATTGTTAATTTACACACATGGAGCTCATGAAATTAGTGCATATGTTTATTTAATTAAATCATAGCTTGCAATCTCACTATGCCATATCGCAATATTATTTTTATTTTGTAATATTGTGCAGCCCTACTGTATTCCAGTCTGTTAATGTATGTTTGCATGCAGGGTCAGCTGTCTGATTTCTCCAAACGGAGTCGTAGTGCGAAATTTCGCCTTGTGCCCAAATTCAAGAAAGACAAAAACAACAAAAATAAAGAGACGTGCGCCGCCCTCAACATGCCAGGTATAACCATGACCGTCGCCTCTCACCTCATCCAGTGAATGTGCATGAGTGTAATAGTGTGTGTTCTCTGAGCAGTGAACACGTGGGGTGTGGATGAGGTGGCCGTCTGGTTGGAGATGCTCTGTCTGTCGGAGTATAAGGAGATCTTCATCAGACATGACATCAGAGGACCAGAGCTGCTTCAGCTGGAGAGGAGAGACCTGAAGGTATGACCTCTCAACGTTTGCCAAGTCCACTGAAAGATTCACACATATAGATGCTTTACTTGTGGTGTAATCCAGGGCTTCAAACTGGGAGACTCAGGGTCTAGAGAAAAACAGAAAATACTGAAAATAAGATGAGTTTTAAAATAAAATTTGATATAAATAACTAATAAGTAAATAAACTTGGTTAAAATAAATCTATAACTAATTGATTAAAATAAAATAAAAAATTTGATTTAAATAAATGATAAATAATTTGATTCAAAATAATTTATTTAAATAAATAAATACCTCATCTCACCAGCGTTATTATACTTAACTAAAACTGAAGCCATAATAAAAGTCATTACTTAAGTTAAAAGAAACATTAACTGAAATAAAGTAAAATATAACTTAAATTTATTTTATTTTAGCTAGTTGCCAAGAGATTTTTATTTATTTTAAGTTGAAGTATTAAAATGCAACAAAAAAAGCACACAAAATTACTAAAACGCAACAAAATGACTAAAATTTAAGAAAAAAGTTATTTACATTAAATATTTTCCAAATAATATTTTATACTTATTTATAATATTAATTTTTAAATATTAATTTGAGCTGTCAAGCGATTAAATATTTTTTATTTAATTAATTACATCATGTGGTAATTAATTAATCGCAAATTAATTGCACTTCAAATTTGGCTGTGAAATTACCCCCAAAAGATAATTTAAAGTCATTAATGTGTTAAATGAGAAAAGCATCAAATAGATATTACAAATAGTAGCTTTAGAAAAAAAAAATTTGCTTCAACGTGGAATTTATTACAAACTTTTAGGCTTCAATGACCATTTTTGGGGGGTTTGTATTAATACTAAAATAAAAAATAATTTGTTTTAATGAAATGATACTCTGAATAAGAAACTAAAACTGCCAGTAGGTGGCAGTAAATGTCTACATGTGTAAGTCATTGAATCATTCATTCATTTGATTCATTCGAATGGCTGATTCATTCAGGAATTAATGGCTCTCTTATTGAATTGAGTCATTGGTCCAGCCGATTGATTCGCTCAAAACGCAGATTCATTCAGAAATGAAACACCGCTGTGTGTTGCTCAGAGACACACAACAGTTGCTCTGGCTTTACAGTCAATATTTTTAGTTTGCAAAATTGAGCAAAAACAGCATGAAATGTAAGATGAACTATGTGGATCTGGGGTGGGGGGGTTAAACGCGTTAAATCATTTTAATTGTGTTATTTTTCCATAACTAATGAATTAAATTAATGCGTTCACGTGACAGCCCTAGTATTAATATGAAAATATATAGCTGCCTTTAAAATCTTAAGCTGGGGATCCCTCACACCAAAGGGTCGTGGCAATCAAAAGTCTGAAAACCACTGTTATAAATCAACAATATTTTGTGTACTATTTGAGTCAAGAATTACAGACTTAAAGCATCTAATGTTTGTGTGTCAGGACCTGGGCGTGGCTAAAGTCGGCCATATGAAGCGAATCCTGCAGGGAATAAGGGATTTGAGTCGAAACAGCACAGTCAGCGAAGCCTAGACTCTCCGCAGCCAATCAGATGCCTCGTTCGAGCGTGACGTAGCTTCACCCAGCCAATCAAATGCACGGTCACGCATTGGAACCAGCCATACTCCTCCCACCACCTCATGGGGACCAAGGGCGACTCGATTCGACCAATCACAGTGTGCCTTCTGTTCCACATATGTGACATCATCGCTTTGGGGAACACTATTTTACTACCTACGAGACGGAGATTTATCAAGAGCCATCAGAGTTTCGTACCAATTTCACAGAATGGACTGTCCAAAGGACCATTCGACCAAATGAAAATTAAACTTTTGAAGACAACGTGGAATCAAATTTTCACTTCCTTAAAGAAAGAAATGTTTGTCCTCTTAATCTGTCAATGTTGACTAACTTTCTATACATCTGAAACAACTTCTAATTTCTGCTGACGTCATCAAGCACCCGTGGGCACAATCCAATCAAATCCCACTGGACAACATCAAGTCCCGCCCTATGTTGTTTTCAGCTGAATTTTGAAATGTCACTTTTCAGAATGCGGTTTCGTGTGGTCTTGAAGCTTTCTGCCTCTGTTCTAAACCTAGTGAGCTGCCTTGCTGCCTACAACATAGATAGCTGTCTTCTTAGGGCATTAGAGGCTCATTAGAGTTTGATCCTCCGATTAGCATAAAATACTGTAAAATACAATATAATATTGGGTAAAAACTTTTACATTTATGCATCTGAAAGATGCTGTCATCATAAGCAACTTTGCATCCTAGGTATACTTAAAATTAATATTTTTTAGTTATTTGATCAGCGTCGTTCGCAAATGCTTATTCCCTACAGGAATACAAGTCTATTTTATCATTCTGGAATAAGAGATAGAGTTGTGTCTCATCAGTATAGCAGTGATAGAAAAAAAATATGTGTCTGAATGTCCTAGTAATGACATGTAGATGGAGAGGAGAATTGGTCCACGCACCGAGCCCTGAGGCACCCCAGTAGCTACACAGTAAAAACCCCAGAGTTAAATCAACTCTGCTCAGATAACTTTTGGTCCCTCTCTCTATAGTGTTAAAGTAACACTGAAGCAGAGTTAAAGTTAATGAGATAATTAAGCAATTAATTAAGCGATGATTGAATATTAATGATGAACACCTGCTGTTAACAAGCAGAATCACTGAAGAAAAGAGAAACACAAGAACAACAACTGACTTCAGCCACAGTCTTAGATGAAATCAACTGACGATAAAAGACATTCAATCTCTGAAGAGTGTTATTTTAACACTAGTTCAGTGTTACTTTAACACTATTTAGAGAGGGACCAAATGTTATCTGAGCAGAGTTGATTTAACTCTGGGGATTTTACTGTGTAGATGTTGCAACTTAGACACCTCACCCCTCCACGATACTTCCAGTGGAAGTTAAAATACTGTGCTTGACTGTAGATTTCCATGGTGATGCTGTTGACAGACATCAATTTGTATGTAACATGGAACATTCCTTCAAAACAGCTATTTTACAGATCATATATGTAGGCTTTAAAAGAGCATAAACGACAGAGTATTAAGCAGGCATGATGTGGTAAAAGTGATCTCTTCCATGTAGAAGTGTTCATGTCTTGTAGAGCTCGTAATTACATCATGTAAACTTGGAATTTTCTAAGAGCTCCTACTTGCACCATGTACCACCTGACCACTGCAGATTCATTCAGCCATTGTTAGTGTTGCCGTAGAATGTCACATGTAGTTATCTCGAAATTACGGTAATTATTACATGAGAGAGGTAGAGTTGTGTGTCATCAGGATAGCAGTGATAGGAAAAAACATGTTTCTGAATGTCCTAGTGATGACATGTAGATGGAGAAGTGAATTGGTCCAAGCACCGAGCCCTGAGGCACCCCCGTAGCTAGATGTTGGGACTTATAGACACCTCCACAACACCCTGAAGGAAATTTTTGATTGAACTATTTTCATTGATTCATTCCTGTATTGAATGAATCAACATTTCTCTATCTTTGTCCACTTCATCATCATCCATGTGACGGTACCTATGGATATGGCTTAAAGAAGGTAGTTAAAAACAGTCAGGAGTGCCTTAAAATGCTGTCTATACAGGCAGCTCACTAGGTTTGTGCTTCTGAGAGCGGAAATGAGCACTAAAACACAGGTGGAAAACATCATGAAAACTTTAACATGTTGTGGTGACAATCAACAGACTTGACCAATCAAACTCTCTGCTTTGCCCCGCCCCTCTTCGTCCTCTTCCTGGATGCCTTAACGTTCACATATCAGCCTGAAATCTCTATCTACTCTGTCTGAATCTACAAACCATCTGATCCTGGAATGGTCTGGACATGCCAACCAGAAACTAATGAGCGGTTTCAGATGAAACGTTTGGTTTGAAAAAGTGGCTGTTAATACGAACATTTAATTGACTTCAAAGTTAAGTTAAGCTCTATCTACAGAATCTGTAGATACCCAGTGGAAGTCAGAATACTGTGACTGTTGATTTTCACTGTGATGCTGTTGACAGACATCAACTTGTATTTTAACATGGAACATTCCTTTAAAACAGGTATTTTATGGTTCTATCTTATATGTAGTCTTTAAAAGAGCATCAACGGCAGAGTATTTCACAGATTCCCTGATCTTAAGCAGGCTTGATGTGATAAAAGTCATCTCTTCCATGTAGTATAGGAGCGTTCACGGCATGTCGTAATTATGAGAAGCGTTCACGTCCTTGTAGAGCTTGTAATTACAACTTGTAAGCTGGGAATTTTCTGAGAGCTCCTACTAGCTCCATAATTCCCAGTCAGACAACGTGAACAGCTCCGAGAACGTCACGTGTTGTCTTCTCGAAATAACAGTAAGTACGACATGGCGTGAGTGCAGAATAAATCTGAGGTTTGATCCTAACTACACAGTAAAATCCTCAGAGTTAAATCAACTCTGCTCAGATAACATTTGGTCCCTCTCTAAATAGTGTTAAAGTAACACTGAAGCAGAGTTAAAGTTAATGAGATAATTAAGCAATTAATTAAGCGATGATTGAACATTAATGATGAACACCTGCTGTTAACAAGCAGAATCTCTGAAGAAAAGAGAAACACAAGAACTACAACTGACTTCAGCCACAGCCTTAGATGAAATCAACTGACGATAAAAGACATTCAATCTCTGAATTAACACTATTTAGAGAGGGACCAAATGTTATCTGAGCAGAGTTGATTTAACTCTGGGGTTTTTACTGTGTAGCCCAACCCACAGTGAAATCTCTTTGGTCAAAAATCCCACTCCATATGATCATCGCTGGTTCTCAAAGGGGGAACAAGCATTAAAGTAAGCCAAAACAATATTTCATATATTATTTCACCCTCTGAACAACTGTTTTTCTTTGAAGAAACAAGAATCTTGAAAAACCTAAAAACATGAAGGTAGTCTAATATAAGACGGTGATTTCTAGACCTGGAAAAAGTCATGGAAGTGAATAAAAATGTATGTATGTATACATTTTTCTTAATTATAACATTTTATCGCAAGTGGGTAAATCAGGAAAAACGGAAAAGGTTGAGAAGCACTGCTGTATATTCACATCATGTTGGAATAATTATTGACTTTCCAAATTGTTTTGTTGAACTTGTAAATTCAAGGCATTGCTAGTTGAGTAAACTGGGACAAGCTCTAGCATGTCCCAGTCGACAAAATGCTACTAGTTCAACATGTTTCTGTGTTTATTATCACCGGCATTACCTGGTGCTCTTTCTTTGTTTTTCATGGTGTCAGTTAGTCATGAAGATTTTGCTGTACTGGAAACTCTTTGTGTGATGTCTGGTTAGGACCCGATATAAATGCCATACAAACCCTCCAATGTCACAGTCGCCTTGACAAGAGATGAAATCTTTTCTATAGTGTTTCTAAGTTCTTTTTATACAAACTCTTCTGGGATAAAACATTGACTGTGTCAAAGAATAACACGGTCTTTACCCTTTAATGGTTTTGCACACTTCATGTGTGTATGTGAGAAAGTGAGAGTCTACATATTGTCTTGTTAGATATAGACATGGAGTGTGTGTGTGTGTTTTCTCTTTCCTCCAGATACAGTCTTAAAGTCAGACTCATATCATGTCATTTTGGACCCCAGGGGCGTCCAATCTCTGACTGTTAAATATTTATTTTATTGTTAAGTTATAACTTACATCCATGTGACGCTGTCCATCTTTGTGACCACCATTTTTTTATGTTTTTTTTTTTGTATATAGGCCATTGCTAAGAATGTAAAAAAACTTCTTACTGTACAGTAAAAACTGTCTGTGTTAAAACAAGGTCTGTGTAACGCTAAACCGGTGTCTTCTGTGTCATCTATCAGTTTTTTACTAAACATGCAGAATAATAAATTACGTTCAATAGTATCATTATGCTGTACATATATTTATTTATAAAAATAATCATTTATTATAAAGTAGATTGCATAGTGTCATAATACTGCACATATATTTATTATATTTTTTAAATATATAATAAAGTACAAAGTTGTAAATAATAAATTGCATTGTATAATGTCATTATACTGTTCATATATATATATTTTAATTGTTTGATAGTAATTTACTTTAAATAAAGTACATTGTATATTATCATTATACTGCACATACATTTTATTATTTATTATAAAAACCACGAATGTATGTATATATATATATATATATATATATATATATATATATATATATATATACATATATATATATATATATAAATTTACTGTAAAATTTCTTAAAGTTTAAAGAAAACAAATTACTAAAATGCATTGTAAAATATATATATGCAAAATACTAGGCAAGGCAAGTTTATTTACATAGCACATTTCACAAAGGTAATTCAAAGTGCTTTATATTAACCGGAATTAAAATAATTACAGCAGATGCATAGGAATAAAATATAGAATTTTTTAAAATTATATAAAGTGAAAAACAGTTTAGAATAAAAAAGAACCTATATTATTTTACAACTTTCTATTGCGCAGGAACGTCTGTATTTTAAAGCTACCTTTTTGGGTTAAAAATGATCCAAAATCAATTTTTGAGGAAGTACATAACCAGCCACCTTAGCCCGATTCACAACGGTAAGCTTGTAATAATGTTTTCTAATTCGGGTGGTACTGGTAGGTTTCCGCGCGAAATTCGAGTATGCAGCCGTTCGTCTTTGCGTCATTATGTCACGTTTGAAAACATAAGGAAGGGGCTATGTGAGGATGGCGGATCATTTATAGCCTTTTCTCACAGCAGATGCAATAGTTAAATCTATTTTGATGGCGTATTGTAATCCAGAAAGGTGACAATCATCAGTGACTCACCCGTAGTCAAAAGGAAAAGACTGAAATCTACAGATAACGCTAATACACATTATACACATATATATTACACATACACAATGCTTGTTTCTCAGTTGAATTTGTTACTTACTTGTTCAGATGAAAATTATTATTGGTCAAACTTCTAAGACATCTAGCCATGGAGGAGCCTTGTCGATGCATAACCAACGTAAAGAAGATAATTCCGCTAATAACTG
>CM076076.1:33580471-33607971 GCA_038088235.1 Zacco platypus
TGTGTGTGTGTGAGTGAGAGAGAGAGAGAGAGCATGTGAGCGTGTGTGTGTGAGCGTGTGTGTGTGTGTGTGTGAGTGAGAGAGAGAGAGCATGTGTGCGTGTGTGTGAGCGTGTGTGAGCGTGTGCGTGTGTGAGCGTGTGTGTGTGTGTGAGTGAGAGAGAGAGAGAGAGCATGTGAGCGTGTGTGTGTGAGCGTGTGTGTGTGAGCGTGTGTGTGTGAGCGTGTGTGTTTGAGCGTGTGTGTGTGAGCGTGTGCGTGAGCGTGTGCGCGTGTGTGTGTGAGCGTGTGTGTGAGCGTGTGTGTGAGCGTGTGCGTGAGCGTGTGCGTGAGCGTGTGCGTGTGTGAGCGTGTGCGTGTGTGTGTGAGCGTGTGTGTGAGCGTGTGAGTGTGTGTGTGTGTGTGAGTGAGAGAGAGAGCATGTGTGCGTGTGTGTGTGTGTGAGCGTGTGTGAGCGTGTGCGAGCGTGTGCGTGTGTGAGCGTGTGTGTGTGTGAGTGAGAGAGAGAGAGAGAGCATGTGAGCGTGTGTGTGAGCGTGTGTGTGTGAGCGTGTGTGTGTGTGTGTGTGTGTGAGTGAGAGAGAGAGAGCATGTGTGCATGTGTGTGTGTGTGTGTGAGCGTGTGTGAGCGTGTGCGTGTGTGAGCGTGTGTGTGTGTGAGTGAGAGAGAGAGAGCATGTGAGCGTGTGTGTGTGAGCGTGTGAGTGTGAGCGTGTGTGTGTGAGCGTGTGCGTGAGCGTGTGCGTGAGCGTGTGCGTGTGTGTGTGAGCGTGTGTGTGTGAGCGTGTGTGTGAGCGTGTGTGTGAGCGTGTGTGTGAGCGTGTGTGTGAGCGTGTGTGTGTGAGCGTGTGTGTGTGAGCGTGTGTGTGAGCGTGTGTGTGAGCGTGTGTGTGTGAGCGTGTGTGTGAGCGTGTGTGTGAGCGTGTGTGTGAGCGTGTGTGTGAGCGTGTGTGTGAGCGTGTGTGTGTGAGCGTGTGTGTGAGCGTGTGTGTGAGCGTGTGTGTGAGCGTGTGTGTGAGCGTGTGTGTGTGCGTGTGAGCGTGTGCGTGTGAGCGTGTGCGTGTGAGCGTGTGCGTGAGCGTGAGCGTGTGAGCGTGTGTGTGTTAGCGTGTGTGTGAGCGTGTGTGTGAGCGTGTGTGTGAGCGTGTGTGTGAGCGTGTGTGCGTGCGTGTGTGTGTGCGTGAGCGTGTGCGTGTGCGTGTGAGCGTGTGTGTGTGAGCGTGTGCGTGAGCGTGTGCGTGAGCGTGTGCGTGTGAGCGTGTGTGTGTGAGCGTGAGCGTGTGCGTGAGCGTGTGTGTGTGCGTGAGCGTGTGTGTGTGCGTGAGCGTGTGTGTGTGAGCGTGTGTGTGTGAGCGTGAGCGTGTGCGTGAGTGTGTGTGTGTGTGTGAGCGTGTGCGTGTGTGAGCGTGTGCGTGTGAGCGTGTGTGTGTGAGCGTGTGTGTGTGCGTGAGCGTGTGTGTGTGCGTGAGCGTGTGTGTGAGCGTGTGCGTGTGTGTGTGAGCGTGTGTGCGTGTGTGAGCGTGTGCGTGTGTGTGTGAGCGTGTGCGTGAGCGTGTGTGTGTGCGTGAGCGTGTGTGTGTGCGTGAGCGTGTGTGTGTGCGTGAGCGTGTGTGTGTGTGTGTGTGTGAGCGTGTGTGTGAGCGTGTGTGTGAGCGTGAGCGTGTGCGCGTGCGTGTGCGTGTGCGTGTGTGTGTGCGTGAGCGTGTGCGTGAGCGTGTGCGTGTGAGCGTGTGTGTGTGAGCGTGTGCGTGTGCGTGAGCGTGTGTGAGCGTGAGCGTGTGTGAGCGTGTGCGTGTGTGAGCGTGTGCGTGTGTGAGCGTGTGCGTGTGTGTGTGAGCGTGTGTGTGAGCGTGTGTGTGTGCGTGAGCGTGTGTGTGTGCGTGAGCGTGTGTGTGTGCGTGAGCGTGTGTGCGTGTGAGCGTGTGAGCGTGTGTGTGTGTGTAGGTCTTCTGGCATACGGGTCACAGTCAATGTAACCGGGTGTGTGTTTGCAGGGACGGCCGTGTGCTGGGAGTGCTGGAAGTGTCTCGTTCTATAGGTGACGGTCAGTATAAACGGTGTGGCGTGATTTCCACTCCAGACCTGCGACGCTGTCAACTCAGCCGAAATGACAAGTGGGTTTAACACTCAATTTAACAACACTAAATTATTGTGTGGCTTCAAACCCGTAGGACTTTTTTTCCTCAGTGAAACACAAAAGGATTTTGCCGGTTTTTGTGTGTGTTTTTATTCAGATTTGTTCTTTTGGCATGCGACGGGCTTTTTAAAGTGTTTTCTGCCGACGAAGCCGTTCAGTTTGTCCTCGACGTTCTAGAGGTGTGTATTTTATCCGCTTTCGACGCTTTGTGTCGGGGTTATTATAGTTAACTGTAAATAAACATTTTGGTGACTTGAAAACTTTATTATTTAAAAAAAAAAAAGACAAAAACACATAACTAAATTACTAAAATTAAAATGAAAGCAGAAAATATGAAAATAAAATTCACACATTCATTGTATGTTTTAAATATTTCTATTGTTTTAGACCGAGACTGTGGAGCAGAAGGAGGGGCAGAGCGAAGAGGCGGGGCTATTTGAGGCCGCTTGTCAGCGATTGGCCAGTGAGGCAGTGAGGCGGGGCAGTGCAGACAACGTCACTGTCATTCTCGTCTCTATCGAGTTCTGAAAGCATTCTACACACACACACACTCACACTTCCATTCAGAATCTTTTCTGTTAAACACACAGATCCACACGAAGGCATGAGTTCAAAGGTAGTACATGGTGCTGAAACGATTTTTTTTTTTTGCTTCAAAGCAGGGCTTTTGAAAACACTGTGTCAAATTTTAGTGTTTGTGCTCTTTGGCATCAAACACTAAATAATAAACTTTTATACAGTCTCCACAATATCTGTGTCATCTCTGAATTCCTGTGTATGTTTAGGTTTCATGATAGTGTAATGTTATTTGTGTGTATTTAAAGATATCCATTTCAAACCTACAGATACACTCTTTAAAGAGCTTTGTTTAGTTTATTCAGCAATTAAACCAAACCACATATTTGGGATGACTTGTTTTGGGTCAGATAAGAACTTTAACAGCATTGGTTATTTTATTTTATTTAAAAATATTTATATTTAATGTATTTAGATTTTATTTTGTTTAAAAATCATTTATTTTATTTTATAACCCATGCTTTTATTTTGAAACTGCCCCACAGGACATCCTCGATACGTCACGCATGACTTCCGACACCGGAAAAGCGGCTCGCGTCAACATGAACAAACACCCCCGCAGCTGTCAACACAGCTCGAGACCGCATTCACATACGTCGCGCAAACAACATCAATTAAAAGCTTGAACTAATCGCGCGCATTTCTGTGGTCTGGGGCGCGTTATCGGCGGTGTGTGATGCAGTGCGCGCGCGCGCGCTCGTGTTATTTCTATCGATCTGACGGGCAGTGAATGAGGTAACGGCTCATGGAGGAGACGGTGACGCGGTCTGTGCATCAGGCCTCGCGCAGGAATCATTCGTGTCTGGATAATGTCTGTGGTGTAAAAGTCTAATCGTGCATGAAAGAGTTAGAAACCCTGAGCTCATACCATGGACACTTTCCTGGACTTTGAGGAATGCATCAGAGACTCACCTGCGTTCAGGTATGAAGATCTCATTCATAACACGGTTCGTGACGGATAAATGACATCTGAACAACATTTGCTTATTGTTGGTTTGTCATTTTAAGACTACAAGTCTGTACAAATTGATGTATAAATAAAAAAAGCTCATGGACATGTCATTTGTAAACTATCCCCTGTGCTCTAGTGTATCTGCTGTATATGACTTATGCAGGTGTGTGTGTGTGTGTGTGTGTGTGTGTGTGTGTTTTGCAGGCAGTCCCTGGATAAATGCGAGAGTGATGTTGCAGAACTGGAGAGTCGTGTGGAGAAAGTATGTCCCAGCATATATACATTTTTGGAGTATATATGCACATATATATACACAAATATATATAAATACATATATACATATATGTGGGAGGAGAGATAGTGAGCCAATCAGCACTGGGGGGCGTGTCCACTTATGATGTGGGAGGAGAGAGTGAGCCAATCAGCACTGGGGGGCGTGTCTACTTATGATGTGGGAGGAGAGAGAGAGTGAGCCAATCAGCACTGGGGGGCGTGTCTACTTATGATGAGGGAGGAGAGAGAGTGAGCCAGTCAGCACTAGGGGGCGTGTCCACTTATGATGGGGGAGGAGAGAGAGTGAGCCAGTCAGCACTAGGGGGGCGTGTCCACTTATGATGTGGGAGGAGAGAGAGTGAGCCAGTCAGCACTAGGGGGGCGTGTCCACTTATGATGTGGGAGGAGAGAGAGTGAGCCAGTCAGCACTAGGGGGCGTGTCCACTCATGATGTGGGAGGAGAGAGAGTGAGCCAGTCAGCACTAGGGGGCGTGTCCACTCATGATGTGGGAGGAGAGAGAGTGAGCCAGTCAGCACTAGGGGGCGTGTCCACTTATGATGTGGGAGGAGAGAGAGTGAGCCAGTCAGCACTAGGGGGTGTGTCCACTTATGATGTGGGAGGAGAGAGAGTGAGCCAGTCAGCACTAGGGGGCGTGTCCACTTATGATGTGGGAGGAGAGAGAGTGAGCCAGTCAGCACTAGGGGGCGTGTCCACTTATGATGTGGGAGGAGAGAGAGAGTGAGCCAGTCAGCACTGGGGGGCGTGTCTACTTATGATGAGGGAGGAGAGAGAGTGAGCCAATCAGCACTAGGGGGCGTGTCAACTTATGATGGGGGAGGAGAGAGACAGTGAGCCAGTCAGCACTAGGGGGCGTGTCTACTTATGATGTCGGAGGAGAGAGAGTGAGCCAGTCAGCACTAGGGGGCGTGTCAACTTATGATGGGGGAGGAGAGAGAGAGTGAGCCAGTCAGCGCTAGGGGGCGTGTCCACTTATGATGTGGGAGGAGAGAGAGTGAGCCAGTCAGCACTAGAGGGTGTGTCCACTTATGATGTGGGAGGAGAGAGAGAGTGAGCCAGTCAGCGCTAGGGGGCGTGTCCACTTATGATGAGGGAGGAGAGAGAGAGTGAGCCAGTCAGCGCTAGGGGGCGTGTCAACTTATGATGGGGGAGGAGAGAGAGAGTGAGCCAGTCAGCACTAGGGGGCGTGTCCACTTATGATGTGGGAGGAGAGAGAGTGAGCCAGTCAGCACTAGAGGGTGTGTCCACTTATGATGTGGGAGGAGAGAGAGAGTGAGCCAGTCAGCGCTAGGGGGCGTGTCCACTTATGATGTGGGAGGAGAGAGAGTGAGCCAGTCAGCACTAGAGGGTGTGTCCACTTATGATGTGGGAGGAGAGAGAGTGAGCCAGTCAGCACTAGGGGGCGTTGATGTGGGAGGAGAGAGAGTGAGCCAGTCAGCACTAGGGGGCGTGTCCACTTATGATGTGGGAGGAGAGAGAGTGAGCCAGTCAGCATTAGGGGGCGTGTCCACTTATGATGTGGGAGGAGAGAGAGTGAGCCAGTCAGCACTAGGGGGCGTGTCCACTTATGATGTGGGAGGAGAGAGAGTGAGCCAGTCAGCACTAGGGGGCGTGTCCACTTATGATGTGGGAGGAGAGAGTGAGCCAGTCAGCAGTAGGGGGCGTGTCCACTTATGATGGTGGAGGAGTGTGAGCCAATCAGCAGTTGGGGGTGTGTCCATTCATGATGGGTAAGGAGATAGAATGTGCATAGTTCTTGAATTTGGGGGCGGAGCTATTAAGATAGGGGTGGGATCGTTTAGGGTAGGGGCGTGTTTGTTTTGGTGATTTCAAATATCAACAGCGTTTCTCAGAAATTTCTTACTGTATCTTTAAAGGGTTTTTTTTAACTGGGGAGGAATTTTTGACTTCTCACGTCAAAAGATCCATGTAAAATACTTTTCTCATGATGTACATTTCATCTTAGCTTGATGGCCTTCTTCTTCTTCTCTCTCTCTCTGTAGGTGATGAAGCTGTGTGGTCAGATGGTGGATGCGGGTCAGAACTACACCTCCTGCAATCA
The DNA here is from genome assembly GCA_038088235.1 of Zacco platypus. Lineage (NCBI taxonomy): Eukaryota > Metazoa > Chordata > Actinopteri > Cypriniformes > Xenocyprididae > Zacco > Zacco platypus. Next base: position 33,586,490 of record CM076076.1, read on the forward strand.
GCTTTTCCTGTCCGGACTGGCCGAGTTTACGGCGTATCATAAGAACGACAGTGTTATTGTGGTGAGTGCAGGTGTCTGATGGGTCACGACCTTCGGCTAGACCTCTCATGCTGACCTCTGACCCTTGCTTGTGTTTCTGTAGAATTGCCTGCGTCAGTTCAACCAAGGCCTACAGGAAATGATCCAGTTTCAGACGGTGAGTGTGTGTCTTATTTTGTTTTGTTAAACAAAATCTGATTGGACGAGCCACTTTCTTCACAATCACTTTTACATATTTGTTCATTATAAATGTGTGTTTTCTTGCAGATGCTGTTTGATCAGACTCAGAGAGCCATTACCCAACAGCTCACAAACCTGCTTTCACAGTACGTAACATCACACACACACTCGTTCACACACTTTTACAGTACCAAAGCGTGATTGTTTGTTCTGTGACAGATTTGTGCCGCAGATTCGCGACACTCGCCGTGAGTTTGTCCGGATCGGAGACGATCTAGATGCCGCCGTCGTGAAAAACGCTCAGGTCAGCCGACACAAACCCGTCGACGCTGAAAGAGCGACTCACCTGCTGCTCGCCACGCGGAAATGCTACCAACACTTCGCCCTGGACTACTGCCTGCAGGTAATGTTAGATATTCTATATTTTTTCTATAATTTATATTTTTCTAATGACGTCCACATATAGTGTTAGTCGAGCAAATCCATTTTAATTTTGTTTTTCAGAGCTGTAGAATTAAACACGCTGTTGTTGTTGCTGCTTATATTTTTATATCTTATTTTTATATTATATTTTATTGCATGCATGTTTTATATTATATTTTATTTTATATTTTTATATTATATTTATTAAAGCTAAATTAGCCATGTTTCATATTATATTTTAGTTTGTGTTTATGTTATATTATAGTTTATATTTTAATATTTAGTTTTATAATAGGCATATTTTAAATTATAATATTATATTTTATTACATGCATGTTTTATATTATATTTTATTTCATATTTTTATATTATATTTATTAAAGCTAAATTAGCCATGTTTCATATTATATTTTAGTTTGTGTTTATGTTATATTATAGTTTATATTTTAATATTTAGTTTTATAATAGGCATATTTTAAATTATAATATTATATTTTATTACATGCATGTTTTATATTATATTTTAGTTTATATTTTTATATTATATTTATTATAACCTTGTTTCATATTATATTTTAGATTGTTTTTAAATTATATTATAGTTTATTTTTGTATATTTTGTTTGATATTATATTTTATTATAGGCATGTTTCATATTATCATATAGTTTATATTTTTATTTTTTATTTTATTATAGACATGTTTTATAATATTTTTAGCTTGTTTTTATATTTTATTTCATTCATGTTTTATATTATATCATAGTTTATGTTTCATATGATATTTTATTTCATGCATGTTTTAAATTATATCGTAGGTTTTATTTTTATATTATATTTCATCATAGGCATGTTTCATATTATATCTTAATTTATGTTTCATATTATATTATAGTTTATATTTTTATATTGAAGTTGTCGCTTGTTACAGTGTAATTATAGTTTTGAGTACAGAGTAATATTAGTTAACAAAATATGCTTATTATAGGGTTTGGTTTAGGGTTAGTCTGCATAATCTACAGTAACTTCATGCAATATATGTAACAAGGATACTGTAAAATGAAGTGTTACCCTGGAAAGAATATTTTTTCTATATATAATTATATATAATATAATTATTTTAAGGATAAATTCACCCATATTTGAAGCTGTCCCAGAACATGAGTGTAATTTATTGTTTTTCTTTCATTTTTCTTGCAGCTGAATAATTTCAAGGTCCAACAGAAGCTGGATATTCTGAATTCGGTGAGCTCTAACCAGAAAACTGGTTTTGTAAATACTATGAGATCATGTCCAGATGAACGTAAACTGACTGAAATCATCTTTCTTTCTCAGGTCTTCTCGTATTTTCACGCTCAGTACACGTTTTTCCACCAGGGATTCGACCTGTTGAGAGATCTAGAGCCCACCATGAAGACGATGGCCTCACAGGTCACACATCATGAACACATCATACAGTGATTTTTACTTATGTTTCGTGAATATTGAAGTTTAATATGAGTACTATCTGTACGCAGCTCTCCCAGCTGTCGTCTGACTGCGCTGCCAAGAGGAAAGACCTGGAAAACACACACCTGCTCGTCCAGCAGAGGGTGAGAGTTTAGTGCTCATTATTTAAGTTTTGGCTACTTGGGATTTAGTGTCCTAAAAGCAGGCAAAATACAGATATACTCATTTCTCTTTTTCAGAAAAACAGCGTTTCTTATTTACATAAACATTCAATCAAACGCTCTGTGGAATATGAACTTCACTAAATTATAAACTGATTCTGTAACGGTACAAATAGCAGATCAGAAGCAAATCAGATCTTGTCTATTTAAAACCATGTTGGGAAAAAATGCTTTTTTTTTTTTATTACAGTATTGCATCACTGCCTAAAAAAAATTACTAATTGCGGTACTTTTTCTCACCTGGCTATGTTCAGTCTTTTTTTGCAAGTGTTTAGTGCAGTTATCCATTCAAATCCATGTATGATATATCCATTCATATATCATACACCTTCACTGCCTTTTAAAAACACATGTATAATTGTATTATATTCTGAACCTTTAGAATATTTAGAGCTCATGCCATGCAAAAGGTCACTTAATTACCATCTCTTTTATTGAAAGTTGAAAGTAATGTTAGAAAGCAAAGAGAGAGAATTTTAATTTAGTAGTTTAAAAAATGTTTAAGCAGATTATTGATCTGCAGCCCCAAGACTTGTTTCAGAAATAAAAGTGTTTGTTAAAATGGTCACTCCTCAGTCGGTCTAGTCCTAGTGAGTTTTGGAGGTTGATCTGTTTCTGTAGGATGAATGATCACAGGATGTTTGTGTGTGTTTGACAGGATGCGTCTGGAGAGGCGGTTATCGTGTGTAATCCGTCTGATGAAGGAACGATTCAGGGATACCTGTTCAAACGCTCTCGCAAGAAGAACAAGACGTGGAAGAGGTGAGACCCGGTGTAATCTTTGAGAAAATATAGTTTTTAATTTATTTTAATTTTAAAGCCCCCCAGAATGCAACAAAGGCCATGTTGAGCTGCTTTAGAGTTGTTTTCGTAATTAGGGCTGCATGATTTACGCGATTAAATCGCACGTGATTTAATGCGCAGCTTGTCAGAGCTGTGATCGAGCCGTACTTCACTGACAAGCTGCGCATAAAAAAATAATCGCACTAAGAATCGCGTTTAAATGTTAATCGTGTTCAAGTGCAATGTTATTTTTGGTGTCGTGCGATAAATCGTGCAGCCCTAGCATGCCGTCATTTTACGCCGGACTGCTTCACAAACGAGGGTCAATTCAAGGAAAAAAGACGAACGTGACGACACATGCTAGTGATGAGTTGATCAACTCCACAGCAACTACATCAATTTATCCACTAACCGTTCAGAAACGTCTAAAAGTTGAACTTCTTCCTGAGTCTCTCCATCAGTGTCGACTCCGGTTTGAACAATGTAAGGATGAACACTTTCCTCATTTTGTCTGCGTGAGATTCTCCAGCTTTGTTGTTGTTGAGCTGTTAAAGCTCCGCCCTCTTCTGGAGCAGCAGCTCATTTGCATTTAAAGGGACACGCACAAAAACGGCGTGTTTTTGCTCAAACCCAAATAGAGGCGAATTTGATAATAAATGATCTGTGGGGGATTTTGAGCTGAAACACCAGAGACTTCTTGTGAAAGGAGAATTATAGGTCACCTTATATAGTTTTATTAATTTTTGTTTTAGTTTTAGTTATTTTAGTGCATGATTTTATGATTTTAGTGAACTATAATAACCCTGGAGAGACAGAGATCTTTTACTACTGTTTGCATTATCATCTCAACATCAAAAGCTTAAAAAATGCTAATGATCTGATTTTGTAATTGTTTCCGTCTCTCAGGTGCTGGTTTTTCACTGAAAATAATCAGTTAATCTACTCAAAATCACACAAGGTAAACCATGATCCACATCAGTCTCGCACCGACTGATCATATAAACGTGTTACGCCTGTTTCACACAGTGTGTGTGTGTGTGTGTGTTTTAGGAGCAGCCTGTTGTTCTGTTCGATGACCTGCGTCTGTGTGCAGTCAAATCTCTGGATGTGATCGACCGCCGTTTCTGTTTTGAGCTGCTGTCAGTGCAGAAGTAAGATGATGAAATATACACACACATCGCCCAAATATTGTCCGTATATTATAATCATTATAAGCACAAGTTGTAATTGCTGCCTGACACGTGTGTTGTGTCTGCTGAACTGAGTACATGATATTAGCAAACCACATTACATACATTATAGCTGGTTATTACTCTCAAATGGATATGATAACATAATACTTCCTAAATTTAAACACTGAAACAAGTATTTTCTGTAAAGCTGCTTTGAATTTCTGCACTTTATCTGTGCTAAATGACATTTTAAGCACTAATTGACCCTTCACAAAGCCCCGCCCCCTTTAGTTACTGTTGCTATGCGCTCTCACGCCACACATCATGTTCTCACGAAGTGAAAAATACATTGCGGAGCAAAGAGGACACTGACAACGTATGAAACAGTTTCATATTTAATATATTGTAATGTTTTAAAGAAGTTTAATCAATAAATAGCGTCTAGTGTGTGTTTAATGTGTGGTGACAGATCGCTGTAGCTCCTCGTGAAGCGATCATCTCTTCATACTAGTTCATTTATAGCATCAAATAAACATGAATGAACATCAGAAGGAATGTTGTTTCAAGACGTGATTCAAGTTCACCAACGTTAATCTACTAACTCCCCTGACCGCTTTGATGGACAAAATGGGAGATTCTGGGTTATGATTGGTCAGATCGCCTGTCAATCAAACTGCCGGCGAAGGGTCAGTTGTGGCTGTAAAGTCTGCAAAATGTCTGAAATACTGCACTAGCTGGAAGCATTATTACATGTTATGCAATATTTATTATAAAGCGGGTAGCTGCAATTCAATCTGCTGCTTATCCAGAGACGTTATCATTTTAATAAAAGGGCGGCTGTGTTAGTAATTGTGCGTCTTTGTGTTTGCATGCACAGGTGTTGTGTGTTACAGGCCGACTCTGAGGAGCTGAAGTTGGCGTGGATTAACGCCGTTCAGGGCTGTATAGACATGGCGTACCGCGATCAAGTAATGGATCAAAACACTCAGGTACAAACACACACGTTTGTTCACATACACTTGGAAGCATTGGAAAGTTCCATTTGAAATACATCTGGAAATATTCTTTGAAATGATGATGTCACAAAATCCAGTTTCACAAACAAAATAGTCGAAAGGTGTGTCATTTGCATATTATGTGTGTCTAGGTGAAGGAGAGCTCCGCCCCTGTGCCCGTTCCAGACCCGCCCTCTCACCCCCCCGCTCTGGGCGTGGCTCTCCGTGGCAACGGTAACCGGCGCTGCTGTGATTGCGGGGAGGCGGAGCCTCGCTGGGCCAGTGTGAACCTCGGCATCACCATGTGCATCGTGTGCTCGGGCATCCACAGGTGAGTCCTGCTAGAAGACGCTTTACTAGTCGGTTAGTTGCAGAAAATGAAAAACTCCACAGGAAGTGGTGAAGTTAATTATTATATTATTATTATTATTATTATCCTTTTACCTTATTAATAAAATTTCATTTTTAAAATTCATCTATATATAACAATATGTCTCTGTATATTTTAGTAAGTAATGGTTAATAAAAAAAAAAAAGGTAAAACAATAGAACTAACAGAAATAAGAATCTTATGTCCATATATTTCTTAAGAGGTAAACCCTGCAGAATGTTTTCTCAGTCCCGAGGCTTTCTATGTGCCATACACAAAGGTGTCTAAATGTACAAATAAATAAATAAACGCGTAAAAATACCCTGCTAAAAAATCTAACCTTTTATATTCGTATCCAGTTGGGAGAAATATTTACTTTTTTTTTTTTTTTGGCAAATATTGGTAAAAATTTTCATCTTTGATGACTATTTTGAGTGTTTAAGATTTTTTTCTTTTACAAAGTACTATAGCTGTGTTATGAATTCGGTTCATTATTTCACACCCTTTCACCACTAGAGGTCACCCACTCACACTGTAGTCTCCCTACGCTGCACTACACTTCCCAGAATCCCTCACTCCAATCATTGATTGTCAGCCAGCTGTTTCTCATCATCACCACTCATTAGCTTCATCACTTCACTATAAATAGTTCACTTCCACTTCGCGAAGTACTCTCGATTCCTGCATCACAGTTTCTGAGCGTTATTTCTTGTCTGATTTCCTGGTTTCCCATCTTGCCTGTTCCTCGTCTGTTTGATTGTTATCTGCCTGCCTCTGACCTCCCGCCTGGATACTACCTCGAGCCTGTCTGCCCTCCGTTATTGTTGTTTGCCATTGTTGACTTCTGCCTGTTTGACCACGTTTTCCAATAAAGCTGCATTTGGATCTCACTCGCTGACTCCGCCTCATTACAAGCTGCCCCAATGGAAATAACTGATCTAAAAGATATTGATCCTTCGCTGAGAAGGAATTATAGAGACCAGGCCTCTTGGAACTTTAATTAACCCTTTAGTTACCGTTGCTATGTCCGACAAGCCATGCGCTCTCACGCCACACATCATGTTCTCACACGGTAAAAAATACATCACGGAGCAAAGAGGACAGTTTCATATTTAAAATATTGTCATTTTTTAAAGAAGTTTAATCAATAAATAGCGTCTAGTGTGTGTTTAATGTGTGGTGACAGATCGCTGTAGCTCCTCGTGAAGCGATCATCTCTTCATACTAGTTCATTTATAGCATCAAATAAACATGAATGAACATCAGAAGGAATGTTGTTTCAAGACGTGATTCAAGTTCACCAACGTTAATCTACTAACTCCCCTGACCGCTTTGACGGACAAAATGTCGGATTCGGGGTTTTGATTGGTCAGATCGCCTGTCAATCAAAGTGTTTGCGAAGGGTCAGTTATGTCCCGCGGTCCGGGTGGAACTAAAAGCTCCGGACTGTCCTTTGAATACCATGATCTATAGAAAGCTTGACTCATCATGATATAAAGCAGTAAATGTAGTGTTACTCATGATTTATAAGGTTTTTGGTTTGTGTCGACAGGAGTCTCGGTGTTCATCTGTCCAAAGTTCGTTCACTCACTCTTGATTCCTGGGAGCCGGAGCAGTTAAAGGTCCGTCATTCGTTTCATTTATGTAAACATCACTTTATCAAAATCTCTAGTTACAGCACTTATTTGTCATGAAATTGTAAGTCATCATTGGTGCATGAACAATTAAAAAAATGACATATTACCAGAATAGCATTTTCATTTTAACTGAGGTTTTAGATGTTTTAATAACTTTGATGCTCAATTCTGTTTTGCCATTGGTTGATCTTTGTTTTTAACTCCGCCCCCACAGCTGCTATGTGTTCTGGGTAATGAAGTCATTAATGGCATTTATGAGCGTAACCCAGCAGATGGACTACAGAAGCCCAGCTCAGGCAGTCCACGGTACGAATGTCACACACCACAAACAGGAAGTGTCTGTTTCACACGTGCTTTGAGTGCATTATTGATCATCTTCACTGGGTCTCTCAGGCAGGATAAAGAACAGTGGATCCGGTTCAAGTATGTGGAGAAAAGATTTGTGCCGCGCGATCCTGATGGTCCTGATGCTGGTGAGTGTGAGTGTGTATGTGAGTGTGTGTGTGTGTGTGTGTGTGTGTGTGTGTGTGCTGTTTATCTTGATAATATTCTTTTAAATACAATACACCTTATGTGCTTTTGATAAAATAATTATTTTGTGATTAAAATAATATAATTGTTTTAATTCAAAATGATTATAATTAAAATAATTAAATTATTTTAATATACTTTTTAAATATTTTATTTTTCATTTTCATTTATTAAACAGTAATTAAATAGTATAATTATTTTAATTTTTAATTCAAATATTTTATTTGTAATTATCTGTATTAAATCATAATTTAATTTTTAATTAGGATACTTGTAATTATAAATTATTTGAATTAAATGTTTTAGTTTAAAAAAAATATTGTAATTAAAACAATATCATTATTTTAAGTTTAATGTTAATGAATTATAAAATTATTATTAATTAAAATAATGTTTCTTATACAATATTCAATTAAATTATTCATTTTTAAAAAATATTTAATTTAAATAATATGCTTTTTAATATGTTATAATTAAAATAAATAATTTTCTTTTTCATTTATTAAATATTATAATTATTTTAATTATTTTTATTTTATAATTAAAATAATCAGATAATTAATAGTTTTGTAAATTATTAATTAAAATCACATTTTATAATTAAAATACAATTATTTTAAATTAAATGCAGTCTTTTTAATTAATTAAAATATAATTAAAGCAATAACATTTGAATTTTAATTAAAATATTTTGTGATGAAGTATACAATTATTTTATTTCATTTTTATTTTCAATCAAATAATATTTTATAATTAATTATATAATTTTCAATTAAATTATTTACATTATTCATGAATAATATAATTAAAATAGTAATATTAAAATGAAAATGAATGTATTAATCAATGATAATTGTGATGAATATTTGTGTGCTGTCGCTGTAGAAACAGCTAAGCTGCTTGCCGGAGAGAGACTGTATCAGGCGTCGCTAAATGGGGATCTCATTGCCATGGCGACTGCTCTGGCCGAGGGTGCGGAAGTGAACTGGAGTAATCCCGAGCGGGAGGGACGGACGGCTCTGATTGGTTCAGCCGTCGGGGTGAGTGACCGCAGTCCCCGAGAGTCCAACCGTTGTTGAATGCGTGTGATTGTGATCTTCAGTGATGTTTGTGTGTCCGCAGGGCTCTCTGCTGGCGTGTGAGTTTCTGCTACAGAACGGCGCTAACGTGAATCACAGAGATCAGCACGGACAGGGCGCTCTGCACGCCGCCGCCACCTACGGACACACGGGGTAACAAACATCATGCTTCAAAAGTGCATAATATGGCATCTTTAAAGCAGGTCCATTTTTAACTACGGCTGTCAATAGATTAACATTTTTTAATCGCTTTTGCGCGATTAATCACATACTTGATGTTTGATAATGGTAATCTGTGATTGGTCACTTCAGGCAAGTGTGTCTGCTGCTCAAGAGAGGAGCCAATCAGTATGCAGCTGACGAAAAGGGCAACGATCCGCTCAGTATCGCCATAGAAACAGCCCACGCTGACATCGTCACTTTGTGAGTTATCAGTGTATGTGTGTGTGTGTGTGTGTGTGTGTTAGAAATCATAATGTTGTGTGTTTCAGGTTGAGAATGGCCCGTATGAATGAGGAAATGAGGGATTCAGAGGGATTCTTCGGATCTGTTGGTAAGGGAGTATTAATTAGATATTAGCTTAACAAAAGTAATTAACTAGTTTAAAGGGTTAATTCACCCAAAAATGAAATTTCTGTCATTAATTCCTCACCCTCATGTCGTTCTACACCCATAAGACCTTCAGAACACAAATGAAGATATTTTTGATGAAATCCGAACGAAAATTACCATGTAAGGAAATGACCACATTCAAGGTCCAGAAAGGTACTAAAGACTTCAGCCGCTGCAGTCACGTGGACTATTTTAACGACGTCTTTAGTACCTTTCTGGACCTTGAATGTGGTCATTTCGTTGCTTTCATTGGAGGATAAAAAAAAAAAACTCTGGGGTTTCATCAAAAATATCTTCATTTGTGTTCTGAAGGTGAACGACATGAGGGAGAGGAATTAATGACATTTTTGGGTGAACTAACTCTTTAAGATCCAGCCTGTCCTAATGTAATGGACGGCATCTCCTTATTTCTGTATCTTGTCTGGTTTGCTTGACTGTTATACACTAGCGTTCAAACGTTTGGAATGTTTAAGATTTGTGAAGTATTTTTACTATTTAAAATAACTGTTTTCTATGTGAATATACTGTAAAATGTCATTTATATCCAGTGAATTTGGAATAATTAGGATTTTTTAAATGTTTTTGAAAGAGTCTCTTCTGCTCACAAAGGATGCATTTATTTGATGAAAAATACAGTAAAAATTCTGAAATATATTTACAATTTAAAATGACTGTTTCTATGTGAATATATAGTACAGTGTAATTTATATCCAGTGATCAAAGCTGAATTTCCAGTCTTCAGTGTCACATGATCCTTCAGAAATCATTCTGATTTGCTGCTCAAGAAACTTTTATGATTATTATCAATGTTGAAAACTAGAGATACATTTGATTTTTCAGGATTCTTTGATGAATAGAAAGTTCTAAAAGAACAGCGTTTATTTGAAATAGAATTTTTTGTAACTTTATAAATGTCATTTTTGATCAATTTAATGCGTCCTTGATGAATAAAAGTATGATTTTTCTTTTTTTTTCTTTCTTAACCAAATCTTTTGAATAATAGTGTATCACAGTTTCCACAAAAATATGAACTGTTTTCAACATTGATAATAATCATAAATGTTTGTTGATCATCAAATCATCATATCAGAATGATTTCTGAAGGATCATGTGACACTGAAGACTGGAAATTCAGCTTTGATCACTGGATATAAATTACACTGTACTATATATTCACATAGAAACAGTCATTTTAAATTGTAATAATATTTCAGAATTTTTACTGTATTTTTGATCAAATAAATGCAGTCTTTGTGAGCAGAAGAGACTCTTTCAAAAACATTTAAAAAATCCTAATTATTCCAAATTCACTGGATATAAATGACATTTTACAGTATATTCACATAGAAAACAGTTATTTTAAAAAGTAAAAATACTTCACAAATCTTAATTATTCCAAACTTTTGAACACTAGTGTATAACAGTCAATCAAACCAGACAAGATACAGAAATAAGGAGATGCCGTCCATTACATTAGGACAGGCTGGATCTTAAAGAGTTATTTCACCCAAAAATGTCATTAATTATTATATCAAAAACATCCTAATTATTCCAAACCTTTGACTGGTACTGCATGTCAAGTTTCATAAAACACTGATCTAAAGTTCTGTTTGCAATAAAAGTTTGCCAACAACTCTTCTCTTGGCTTTTCCTCAGGAGATGATGAAACATTCCAGGATATTTTCCGTGATTTCAGTAACATGGCGTCGCACGACCCAGAGAAACTCTCCCGCCGTCAGTTCGTCCGCAGCTCCGAGGACGACGGGGAGAAGAGCTAGACTGTCTGTGCTCTCGGGTCAAGTGAGGTCAAAGGTCAAGCTGCTGCATTATGGGACAAGGGAACAAAAAGGAAAAGAGGGAAATCTTAATGTTACAACTATTTAAAAACTAAAACTCTCTCGGAGAGTGTGTGAGTATTGATGTGACTGACGCTTTAATGAGTGTTTCCGGTCCGACTCATTTCGTCCACACTGATGAACTGACTCGGTTTTAGGCTGTTGGTTTTTGACACGTACGTTTGTGAACGTATTTTATATCGTGCTGCAGTTATGCTACACTGAACTTTGAAGGATATTCACTCTTACGGTAAATACAGCGGATATTTAACATATTAAAGTCAACATGAAACCAAAAGTGACCTTACTTTCTTAATGCATGTTCCTGGTTTTATTGTGAACGACGTGCTTTAATAATCTTTCATCAACATCGAGTAACTGGAACGTCACTAATATTTTATTATCTCCTGTCAAATGACACTTTTCATCATCCACACAATGAAACCGTGTCCTAGATGTATTTGGTAACGCTTTACAATAAGGTTTCATTTGTTAACAATGAGCAAAACGTCTACAGCGTTTATAAATCTCATTTATAAACACATTACTTAAATCAGTAGTTGTGTTGTGTCTGTTAATATTAATAATAATAATATAATAAAATTAATAATATTTTTTAACTAATCCCCAGTTTTGAAAATTGACATGAAAATCCAAATTTAAATGATTATAATTCAAGAATGCTTTGGAGACCTAAGTTTTGCTTTAAAGAAGACACTCAGTAGATTATTACTGGAGTGAAAGCACTTGAAAACATTACAGTAAGAAAAGGTTATGGAAGTTATTATAAATCAAATGGACTGTACTAAACATGTTTTTATTTTATGTAAAATTTATATTTTATCAAATATATTTTACTGTAAAATTGCTATCAATTGAAAGCCATCTGTCTAACCAAGTTGTGTTCCAAATTTGAAGTTGATATCACAAAAATTAAAGTCCCCATGAAATTTTGTTTAGGTGCTATACCAAAAATAGTCACTGGGTGTCATCAACGTTCTATTGAATTTTTTTTTATGCATTCGCCTGTAACAAATTAATACATTTCTGTCCAAATATCACTTCTATCATGGCAAATATGGAACCGTGAGACTCCGACGACATGCGTTTTGTCAAGTTTTTGACTATAAAGTAGCTAAAATAAATATTGTAATATGAAACCTGACACCAGCCGCTAGGAGAGGAGCTCGCTAAAAGAAATTAAAGTTCCGTTTCCGTGTTAAAACAACATCTGATTTCAAAACGGTTTTCACATGCTGAATCTTGAGTTCGTAAGCTTTCGATTGAGATCTGATTATATGAAAAAAGGCAATAAATAAAAAGAGCGCCGAGCGTCGCACCTGTGTCGCTCATTGTTAGTTAATGCATTAGTTCGTAACTTAACAACTAATGGGACCTTACTGTAAAGTGTAATACCTTATTTTTTCTTGTTGGATTTCACTGATTAAGAGAGTCAGATGGGTTGGGAATGCTGTTTCATGTTGACGGTCAATGCACACTGAATAAAAATAAATAAACAGTTGTAACAATTAATATTATGTGATACACAATATATTAATATCAATGTGGATGTCTTAAACGTTTGTGTCTTATTCTAACTAATAAAAAAAATCTATTTAACTATGAAATATTCTGTTTGTTTATGACATAGACATGCAAATACATGTGTCCCATGATGCTTTGTTTTTAAGTGCACGACATAAAATTTGTTTCATTGTGGTCCACTTACGAAATAACATGTGAGAAGTTAATTAAAATTGAGTTTGAGTTCCAGCATTTCATATTCCATAAAAAAAAAGGGGGGGGAAAAAAGAGAAATTCCGGTGCTTGTAAAGGACTGGTGTTTTTAGAGACAGGTCATTATGACATCATCAGGTATTCTGACGCCTTTATGACATCATCAGGTATTCTGACGCCTTTATGACATCATCAGGTATTCTGACGCCTTTATGACATCATCTGGTCATCGCATCATCACTGGCTGTTATATTAGTGTCAGTTGGGTTTTAAAACTTTGATATAACTTTTATTTTTTTAAATTAGTGCATCTAAGAATATAAATATCTACAAAAATATATGTTTGTCTCTGTAGTTTCCAGTACAGCACAAAATGGCTGTAAATATCAGAAGAGAAAACACTGAGAGAAAAGCTTTTCTATTAGAATTCACGTTTAATATCCATGATAAAAAGATTTAACACAATTTATTATATTTTCAATTATCTACAGAATATTTTCACCAAATAAAAAACATTAGATGTTTTTTGTTAATATATTCAACTAATTTATATATATATATATACAATTTCAATTTGTTTCATAATGACAACAAGTACACTGAACAAATTCAATCAATTATCAATATTAAATCAAATATTTATATAAATATGAAAATGTAAATAAGTAGAGTCTCAAAAGACACAAATTACACGAAATGTTAACAATATATATTAAATAGTTCAGCTGCTCTATAAGAAATCAATCAAAATGTAATCTTAGGAATAAATAAACACTGTATGAAATACATTTGATTTGTAATTAAGTAAATATATGTTCTTTTCACGAAAATCGCGCGTTTTTTATGCCCCGCCCCTGAAATGACGACGTAATTTCAAAGCGCCGGCGCGTAGACACGCATGCGTCCACTGAGCGGCGACACCATTTTAGAGGAAGAAAGAAAAACAGGACAGTAATTGACCATCAGTTATATATCGATAGCTTAAATAATAGGAGCTCATGTGACGGATCCGGACGGACAGAAGATCTCCGCGGGTCCACAGAAGAACCGGGTTCGTATACTGCGGTACCGGCGCGGATCTGACGTCAGTTCGGCGTCTGTTCTGGGTTTATTGTTGTTACTCGTTTGTGTGGGTGTTTAGGTGAAGCTGAAGCAGCGCGGTTCCGTCCAGAGTCCAGATGGATGGAGATGAGGAGATACGCTCAGGTACCACAACATACTGAACCTTACGACATTATACCGCGGTATTCTTAACGTAACACGGTGTTTGAGTATAATTCACATGTATTACCATATAATCCATCCAAGTACCATGGTATGTTCATGTTTTTTGGACTTGTACCATGGTAATGCCATGCATTTGGACATGTATCACTGTAAAACCATGGTATTCTTTGAATTACCTTGGTGTACCATGTGAATACCGTGGTGTATGAAGACGATAAACATGCATTACATTAAAACGCATCATGTTGATATTCTTTTTAATAACCTGAAGATCATGCACTACAATCTGATACTGTAACACATGCTTTTGTAAGTGGCTTACTGTAATTTTATTAGTTGTATATTTTATGTTCTTATCATATTGTTAGTACACTGTATATTTTGTGAACACGGTAAATCCTAAAAGTTTTTTTGATGATAAATTAATGGCATCTTAAATGCCTCTAAATATCAACATCTTCCTGTGAGGGACATGTATATATTTATATCATAAATATGTCTCATTATTTGGAAAATAAGTAGTTTTTTTTTGCCTGCCTTTGCTCATATTTTAATCTTTATTTATTTATTTATTTTTGGTTTAAATGAAATGTTTTAAATGTAATTTATTTGAATATTTTGTTTATATTAATTATTTTATTTATTTTTTACACAACATTTTTTATTAACTCATTTTAATTTTATTTATGTTTTGTGTAAATCTATTTTATTTATTTTGATATTTTATTTGTATTAATCATCATATTTTATAATGATTAATTTATAATAATAAATTGATATTTATTTTTACTTGCCTTTTCGTAACTTTTTTTTTCTTTGTTTTAATTTTTTTGTTAATCTAATTTTTTAAAATTTATTTTAATATTTTATTCATGTTTACTTTTTATACTGTTTTTTTTCTTTTTATAATTTAATATTACTTTTTTATTTAGTTTCATTTAATTTTATATGTATTGATCATATTTTATTTATATTTACTTTTTTTTACACTTATTTCAAAATTTCTCTACTTATTTTAATCTTATTTATTTTATTTTTGTTTAAATGTCATTTAATTTTATTTAATATATTTTGATATTATATTGATTATTTATTTTTTTAAACTTTTTTTTCTTTACTCATATTTTAATATTTAATATTTTAAATTTATTTTATTATTTTTATATTAATCATATCTTATTTATCTTTACTTTTTTTTTTTTTTTTTAACACTTCTTATCTTAACATTTGTTTAACGGACCATCTAGCGCCGAACCCCGGTTTGTCCTAGGACTGATCTGTGAACAGTAACTTGACATCAGAAGCTGTGAAAGATCTGAGCTTGAAGCTGAAAGTTTGTAGGTTCGAATGCGTGAAACTCTGAATGTGTGTTTGCTCAGATGATGGCAGCGCTACTCCAGTTCAGGACGAGCAGGAGGATACGAGACCCGGGTCACGGCAGTCTGACGTGAGTTTGGATCTGATGCGTTGGGTTTCGTGCTTGATTTCAGTTGTCATTTTGTGATTGTGCTGCTCCTGCAGGATGAAGGCAGTGATAACGAGGACGCCGCACACGACAGGAAGTCCGAGAACGCAGACAGCGGTTCGGATCACGAGGCCCGTGGAGGAGCGGCAGAAGGGAGCGATTCGGAGCCCGAGCCGCCCCGTCCTGCAGACAGCGATGAGGATGAGGAGGGCAGCTCCCCTGTGAAGCGAAGAGTGAGCACCTCTGAGAATGAGGAAGAGGAGGAGAAAGCGCATCCCGCCAGCGACTCTGACCAAGAGGAGGCGGGGAAGAGAAGCAGCCCGAAATCAGACGCGGGCAGCGATTCAGACGAGGACAAACCCAAACAGAAAACTCAGAAAGACTCTGATGCGGAGGAGGAGGAGGAAGAGGAGGGAGGGAGGAAGGAGACGGGAAAGTGGAAAGCCGTGATGAACTCAGACAGTGAGGAAGACGAGGAGAGGCCGAAGGAGGAAGCAGGAAGTGATGAGGATGAAGGGCCCAAACGACGGGCTCTGGCCAGTGATGATGATGAGGAAGATGAGAAGCCTGGTATGTTTGTTTACTACTCATCAACAACTTGTAGTAATTATTATTTTATTAAAAAATAGAATGTTTTATTTGTTTGAATTAATTTTTATTTCAGTATTTTATGTATATTAATCATTTTATCATATTATGTATTTTACACTTATTTTAACATTGTTTTTCTTTACTCATATTTTAATCTTATTTATTATTTTGTGTATATATTTATGATTTTAAATGTTAATAATTGTTGTTTTATTATACTTTTATATATTATATATATTATTATTATTATTATTGTTATATTATTAATATATTTGAAATGTTGTAATTTGACTATTATAATAAATTGTGCATTTAATTATTATGATTATCACTATTATAATTATATTTATAATATTAATGTAAACTTATTATTATATCATTTATTTTTATAATGCATTGTAATCTGTTTATTATAATAATTAAACATATATATTTTATTTATAATATTAGAAATATTATTTACATATGTATATATTATGATTCTTTTAATTTTGATTATATTATTTTATTATTTACTTTATTGTATTTGTTATAATAATTTGACTTATAATAATAATTTATTCTGTTATGATTATAAGCTTGAATATACTATTATTATTCATATTTATAATGCTATTATAATCTATTATTCACTGATTGTTGTTTATATATATATATATATATATATATATATATATATATATATATATATATAAAATTCGACTTATAAAATTATATATATATATTTTATGATTATAATCTTAATTACACTAATATATATATATATATCTTCATTATAATTTATATTTTACTATAATAACCTGGTCATTGATAACTATTTGAGTTTTTGTTGTGACTTGTCTTTCAGTGAAGAGGAAGAAGGCGGTTCTGTCCGATAGTGAGGAAGATGAAGAGAAAGGTACTGTCTGACTGTTCTGTCTGTCATTAACACTCACTGTGTGATGTCATCTGATGATGATGATGATGATGGTTGTGACTCTGTAGAGGTGAAGAAGAGCAGGCTGGTGTCTGATGATGAAGACTCTGGCAGTGATGAAGGCTTCG
Organism: Zacco platypus; assembly: GCA_038088235.1. NCBI lineage: Eukaryota > Metazoa > Chordata > Actinopteri > Cypriniformes > Xenocyprididae > Zacco > Zacco platypus. Next base: position 33,603,879 of record CM076076.1, read on the forward strand.
GAGGTCCTGATAAGAGTTTAGCGGCTAAACTGAAGGAGCTGGGCTCAGACAGCGAGGATGAGGAGGACGCGATGAAGGCGGACGGAGGGAAGAAGGACGAGAAGGCTCTGTTCGGCAGCGACAGCGACTCCGGTGACGACGAGGAAGAGTCAGTGCTCGTAACAATCTTCATCTCTCATTCTGTCTGTGTGTGTGTGTGTGTGTGTGTGTGTGTGTGTGACGGCCTCTTTCTGTCCCTCAGGAAAATGATCGCTGATATCTTCGGAGAGTCCGGCGATGAAGAGGAGGAGGAGTTTACGGTGAGCTCGCTTTACCATTAATGATGTCAGATTTAAGTCACAGTACAGATCGCTTCAAAGCAGCTTCACCGTATCAGAAAATCCCGGCGTTAAATTAATAACGAATTGAGTTTCAGCTGTCTCTGTAGAAGTCACCTCATTTTTTGTGTCAGATTTGCATATTAATTATATCTTGGTTAATAATTCATTATTATTTTGATCCGATCTGTTTCACTACTGAGCGATTAACAGGTGAATCGTTTTCTTGAAGTAGTGTGAAACAGTCTGAAAATGATTCGCCGAAATGAATCAAACTGTGTGACACCAATTCTCTGATTGTAATGATTAATTTGTCGTGTGTGTCTGTTCAGGGCTTCAATCAGGAGGAGCTGGAGGGTCCGCAGTCTCAGGTGTCGGGACAGAAGGGAATGGACAACGACTCGGATTCAGATGATGATGTGGACAGAAGCGGAAAAGAGTGAGTGATTCTGTTCATTAATGGTCCCTCTCTCTGTTACTGTAGTTACAGAAACGCGAAGTGAATTAAGAATGAAAGCATTAAGAATGTGTCTTTGTACATGCAGGAGATGTAATGTGTGTGTGTGTGTGTGTGTGTGTGTGTGTGTGTTTCAGCATGTCCTACATGTCAGACTTTGACATCATGTTGGCCCGTAAGAAAGCTCAGAGCGGCAAACGCAGGCGGAATCGAGACGGAGGAACGTTCATCAGTGACGCAGATGATGTCGTGAGCGCCATGATCACCAAAATGACCGAAGCTGCAGAGGTGTGTGTGTGTGTGTGTGTGTGTGTGTGTGTTACACGGTCTGCGTTATTAATAGCTTAATCTACACAGATTATCTGTGATATGCTGTTGATTTGTCAGAGAAAATGATCATAACTCATCCCTCAGTGGGACAGGAATCATGTTTACAGTAGCACTTACAGTGTGTGTGTGTGTGTGTGTGTGTGTGTGTTTCAGGAGGACCGGACTCTAAACAGTCAGAAGAAACCAGCTCTGAAAAAGCTCATGCTGCTTCCCACAGTGGTGATGCATTTAAAGAAGTGAGTGCTGAAGGATCAACCTGTGTGTTCATTAGCTGGACTTTCAGGACGAAAGCAAACTCTGTTTAGAGTCTGTAGTCATTATGATGTTAGAATATAAGAGTGTGTGTGTGTGTGTGTCCAGGCAAGACTTGAAGGAGACATTTATTGACAGTGGTGTGATGTCAGCCATCAAGGAGTGGATCAGTCCTCTCCCGGATAAGAGTCTCCCAGCTCTCAAGATCCGAGAGGAACTCCTCAAGATCCTGCAGGAAGTGAGTCTGATGCTTCTGTTTAAACACAGCTAAAGTACTGAAGATGCCAGTCTTAATGATGGAGCATATGTCCTATACATACCTCACATAGTTGTATCACACCCTATGATTGTGTAATGAGTTGTATGTATGTGCAAAATATTAATTAATTTATGTATGAATAAGTAAATGACTAAATGCGTGCATTTATACATGCTTTTTTAGGGCACAATATATAATATACACATACATACACACTATATAATATATACATGCATATACACACTAATATATACATATATACATACACTATATAATATACATACATACACTATCTAATATAAACATACATTATATAATATATTCATATACATGCACTATATAATATATACAAACATAAACGTACATACACACACTATAACATACATACACTATATAATATATACAAACATAAACGTACATACACTATATAACATATACATATGTTACACACACTATATAATATATACAGACATACATACACTATATAATATAAACGTATACATATACACAATATATTATATATACATGCATATATACACTATAATATATACATACACACACTATCTAATATAAACATACATTATATAATATATTCATATACATACACACACTATAATATAAACGTATACATACATACATACACACACTATATAATATAAATGTATACACATACATACATACACTATATAATATATATATGCATATACATGCATACATACATGCACTATAATATATACAAACATAAACGTACATACATACACTATATAATATATACATACATAAACAATATAATATATACATATACATACTTTAATATATATACATACATACACTATATAATATATTCATATACATACACACACTATATAATATAAACAAACACTATAATATATACATACATACTTTAATATATACATACACTATATAATATATTCATATACATACACACTATATAATATATACAGACATACATACACTATATAATATATTCATATATATATACACACACTATATAATATAAACATGCATATACATGCATACATACACTAAATAATATACATACATAAACATACATACACACTATAATATATACATATACATGCATACTTTAATATATACATACATACACACTATATATATATATATATATATATATATATATATATATATATATACACACTATATAATATATATATATATATATATACATACATACATACTTTAATATATACATACACTATGTAATATATACACATACATACACTATGTAATATATACAGACATGCATGCACTGTATAATATATTCCTATATAATATAAACATACACAAACTATAAAATGTATACATACATACACAATATAATATATACAAATACATGCATGCTTTAATATATACATACACACACTGTATAATATATATACATACATACTTTAATATATACATATACGTACACACACTATATAATATAAACATACATACATACACTATAATATATTCATATATATATATATATATATACACACACTATATAATATAAACATGCATATACATGCATACATACACTAAATAATATATACATACTTAAACATACATACACAATATAATACAATACAATATACATGCATACTTTAGTATATACATGAATACACACTATATAATATATACATACATACATACATACATTAATATAAACACACACACTATATAACATACGTACACACACTATATAATATATTCATATACATACTCACACTATATAATATATACATACATAAACAAACATACATACACAATATAATATATACAGACATACATAAACTATATAATATATACACATACATACATACTTTAATATATTCATACATACACTATATAATATATACAGACATACATAAACTATACACATACATACATACATACTTTAATATATTCATACACACAATATATAATATAAACATATACATACGTATACTATATGATATATTATATAGTATGTATCTATATGTATGACCATCCCCCCCAAAAAAGATGCTGAGGGTTATGATGAAATCTGTTTGTTCACAGTTGCCCAGTGTGAGTCAGGAAACACTGAAGCTCAGTGGAATCGGCCGAGCCGTCATGTACCTCTACAAACACCCTAAAGAGTCCCGGCCCAACAAAGACCTCGCGCTCAAACTCATCAGTATGAACTCTTTCTGACTGGAGCATATCTAAATCTGTTTGAGTGTGTGTTCCTACAATAATCTGTGTGTGTGCACAGATGAGTGGTCGCGGCCCATCTTCGGCTTAACATCCAACTACAAGGGAATGACGAGAGAAGAGAGACAGCAGAGAGACCTGGACCAGCAGATCGCCCCACGCCGGCGCCTCAGGTAACACACACACACACACACACACACACACACACACACACACCCCTCATCAGTGACGCTCTCCTCATCTGTCATTCATCTGTCACTCCTCACTGTCATTCTATCC
>CM076076.1:33610471-33627971 GCA_038088235.1 Zacco platypus
CTTATAAAAGTTTATTTAAAAAAATATATATATTTGGCTTGTTTTCCCTTGTAATAGTTTCCTATTTATTTATTTATTTATTTATTTTTTTAATTAATTTTAAAATATACTAAAATATTTTTTTTTATGCCTTGTAATATTTTATGCCTATTTTATTTTATAAAACATTAGGATATTTTTAATATTTTGTTTAATAGCTTGTTTTTGCTTGTAATAGTTTCCTATTTATTCAGTGGTTTTTTTCCCCCGTTATTTTTAAATGTTAAAAGATTTTTAATTTTTGTTTTTTCGCTTGTAAGTTTCCTAATTGTTTCATTTATATATATATATTTTAATTTAAAAAAATATTAGCATATTTTTAATTGTTGTGTAATAGTTTCCTATTCATTTCTTTGTTAATTTAAAAAAATATGAAGATATTTTAAATGGGCTTGTTTTTGTTTGAATTTTCCACATCGTTTTTGCAAGTGTTTGACGCTTCTTCTCTCGTCTGTCTGCTAGGGTCCGATGAAGAAGGGCATGTCACGAGTAGATAAACAGATGCGACGCTTTGCAGACATCAAGCGGCTAACGAAGACGGGACACGCGGTGAAGATCAGCGTGGAGGGGAACCGCATGCCGCTCTGACCCTCCACACGCTCCTCAAGCTTTTCTCTTTCTGTTTTGTTTTCCTGTAAAATGTCGCCAGTGTGTCGGCCGTTTGGTTCTCCGGAAGGTCTGATTCCGCAGACCTCCACGAAGCCGCGTGTCTGTGCTGTAGCTATGCGTGAGTTTGCATAGCTGCGCGTTTGCAATGTATTCAGAGCCCAGAGAACTGAACTGGAAACATGATGCCGTTTGGTTCTGATGTATCTTTCATAATAAAGAGTTTCCATGTTCTAAGTTTTACTTTTGGACTCTCTGGTCTTTATTTTTTTGCTTTGCATTTGCAAATAAACTGTGCTAATAGTACAATGCGAAAACGGTTAGTTATATTTCAAAACCATAAGGTAATTTTATTGCACACATCAGTAATAACAAGGTTTGTTTGAACTCCTGTAGCAGAAGTATTTATACAATAATGCTTAAAGTCTCTGGGTTTGATATTCATGTGAACGTCATTTGTTGTTGTACAGAGTAAAATAGGGTGTTTATGAGCGTATTGTCCTTATTAGATAACAAAAAGTCTATTGCATGACCAAGGAATTGAGTATTTGAAAGTTATTTGAACATTGTTGTCGGAAATTCACTGATATATGAAATAAAAATATTTTGTTCTGCCCAAATATCTGCTAAATATGCTGTAAACGGCATGGAAAATATCAAGGAAATATGTTTGCTTATACCTCCAATCGCCAAACAAAACGTTCTTCACGGTGAAAGTGCATTGTCTAAATGTATTTGGACAATATAAATATATTTAGATTGACAATGTTTTAAAAAGTGACCAAAAAGAATAACATTGAAAATAAATGTATGTAAATACATTTTTTAAAATCTAGTCACTTTTGTATATATTCTTCTACATATATATATGTACAGGTTGTTAGAAAATACCTTTGAGTAGAAACTTTTTGGACATTTCTATTTTTAAGTTTATTTTATTTCTTGTATATCCGTGTGACTCTACATACTGGTCATTGATGTGTTAATTGACCCTTCGCAAACAGTTTGATTGACAGGCGATCTGACCAATCATAACCCTGAATCCCCCATTTTGTCCGTCAAAGCGGTCAGGGGAGTTAGTAGATTAACGTTGGTGAACTTGAACTTGATAAATTTTGTTTGTTCGAGAAAATGCCAGAACCAAAATAAAAAGATGCACGAACTCACAACAAGCAAAAACATCAGTAACACTTTACAATAAGGTTCATTAGTTACCAGCTACTGAACTAACAATGAACAACACTTCGAAAGCATTTATTTTAACTCAGTACATTATTAAAATCAAAAGCTGACAGTATTTAATGGACGTGAGCTACACTGAAAAAAATGACAGATAAAGCAAAATAAATTTCACAATTATTTACAAAGAAACAGCAAAATTAAAGGAGAAAGACTGAAATATTATTTTTTTTGTAAAACGTACTCCAATAATCTTTATTTACAACTTTGAAAAAAATTTTTTTTTTTACAGTGGACTAATAATGGACAGCATTTATAACTAAAATTAGCAAAGATTAATAAAACGTGTGCAGCTCTTTATTGCTGTAAAGTGTGAGGCAATCTTCACTGGACGTCAGCAGTCTGACTCCGTCCGGATTCCTCTTTCATCATCTCCTCCCGTATCCAGGATAAATAGTTTCCCAGTCTCGTATAAACTCCGTATTTGCCCTCGGCGGCGCATCTCTCTCCCCAGCTGACGACCCCGGCCAGGAACCACGTCCCTCGGTAGTTGACTATGAAGGGCCCGCCGCTGTCGCCCGTACACGCGTCCATCTCCTCCATCAGATATCCCGCGCAGAACATGTTATCCGTGATCACCTGCTCCGTGGAGTTGATGCAGCTCATCTGATCCACCACCGGAAGCAGGACCTTCCTCAGGAAGCGCGACGAGCGCTGCAGGAAGCGCGTGGCTCCCCATCCCGTCACCAGCCCCTGCTCTCCGGGCTTCAGCAGCCGCTCGGCCAGATTGGCGTCGGGGAGGCAGGCCGGAGCGGCGAACGGACCCGGAGTCACGGGATCGGACAGGTAGAGCAGAGCGATGTCACTGTCGAAGGTGTACTCGTGGAAATGAGGGTGGAGGACGACCTTCTGCACTTTGATCTTCTGCTCGTCTTTGTCGGGACGCATCTTATCGTAGTCTCCTGCACAAAATCATTTGGTATGAAGAAAAAGGTACAATGAAAGTTTCATCTGAGATGAAGTCCGTAGAGCTCCGGAGGTCACATGACCCATTCTGTTTACACCTCCATGCTGGCAGGAAATGTCATGAAATCTTAACCCGTTTAATCCCTAATTTTTCGGACATGAACATATCCAAATGAGGCGTCATTAGTTGCCCCTTGAAATAATCAATTTTTTTTGGGACATTTTTATGGAAAAGTGTGTGAAAAAAATGTGTTTTATGTTTTGTGACCGGTGATATAATGTGTTTACTGAAAATTCTTCTATAGCCGTTATTAAACACATAGTGAGATAAAAGACCAAATTAATTATTTTAAAAAATACAACCATCTGTTGTGTCGTTGTGTTGGTCAGCATGTTTTATTGCAGTGAACCATTTCATTCGTCTATCGGGATTCTTAGGAATACAATAAAATGATTTCCCCTTAGCTTCCCCCCGCCTGTTCTGGCTTCCTGGTTCACAGCAGCTGTCGATGCCGATGCTACAGCCGCTCCAGCGCTCTCCTGATGGAGTTTGATCCATCCTCCGGAGCTGAATACCAGACCTCCACATTAAAGCGTTAGTTCACCCAAAAATGAAAATTATGCCACAATTTACTCACCCTCAAACCATCCTATGACTGTATTTTTTCATTTGAACACAATCAGAGTTGTAATAAAAATATCCTGGCTTTTCCCAGCTTTATAATGGGAGTGAATGGTACCTTAGATTTTGAAGCCCATAAAAGCACATCCATCCATCATAAAAGTGACTCCAGTGGATTAATAAAGGCCTTCTAAAGTGATGCGATGCAAAATATGCATATTTTTCTAACATTTTTCTTTCTCTTCCCCCTGGAGCCATATGGATTACGTGTGTGATGGACAGATGCACTTTTTTGGGCTTCAAAATTTAAGGTACCATTCACTCCCATTATAGAGCTGGGAAAAGCCAGGATGTTTTTTTTTAAATAACTCTGATTGTGTTCGTCTGAAAGAAGAAAGTCATATACACCTGGGATGGCTTGAGAGTGAATAAATTATGGGGTGATTTTCATTTTTGTGTGAACTATCCCTTTAAAATCCAGTGTTGGTGTTAATGAAGTATTTAAGTGATGATTGAGCGTTAGTGATGAACACCTGCAGAATCACTGAGGGAAAGAGGAACAACAAGAGCAGAAAAAGCACAAGAACTACAACTAAATCGCTCGGGATCGCGGCGGAAGATGAAACGGCATTACCAGCTTCGCTCATTACTCACCAGTTTTTGCGTTATTTCTGTCAGACATACAGAAGCTCTAATTGAGAATAACTGAGGTTTAGTTCTGTATGCCATGGCCTGCCTGACATATACACATCTTTCCACAGCGTTTAGCGTGTTCAGAGTGCGTTTACATGTAATAACCGCTTGCAACACGAGCCTCATATGAAACACTCACCGACGGTCACATGGTCTGGTGTTTGCTGGAGACAGTGCGCTGCCGTCACCACCCAACGCCGATCGATCAGAGAACCGCCGCAGAACCCGTACTCATCCTCACGACGAAGAAGAACCTGCAGTGATGTGTTACTAAATGATCAAATCTCTCAAGGTAGTCATAAAGGACATATAAAAGATCAGATTCGGCCCACCTGCCACGGACTCCCGCCCTGACCCTGCAGCTGACCTCCAACGATGCGCGTGTCCTCATTTGCACCTGTGATGTCACTTCCTGTGTTGGAGAGTTCGTCCTGTGATCCAGGTTTGTCTTGTTGAACTGTGGTTTGGTTTGGCGGGTGAGTCGAGTTGGTCAGTGAGCTTCTGTTCTGATGTAATGAGTGGGAGGAGTCTGTTACGGTGTGGGTGTGGTTTACATAATTAGCATCTGTGGCGATTATCTCATCCAGCGCGCGAGACATGATCCCACCACTCCACTGTTTCCCACAGGGGTACTGCACTAACACACACACAAAATTCAAAAGATTAAAAAGTCAGAATTCTGAGATAAAAAGTCAGAATTCTCAGATTTAAAGTCAGAATTCTGAAATAAAAAGTCAGAATTCTCAGATATAAAGTCAGAATTCTGAGATAAAAAGTTAGAATTCTCAGATTTAAAGTCAGAATTCTCAGATTTAAAGTCAGAATTCTCAGATTTAAAGTCAGAATTGTGAGATATAAAGACAGAATTCTGAGATATAAAGTCAGAATTCTCAGATTTAAAGTCAGAATTCTGAGATATAAAGTCAGAATTCTCAGATTTAAAGTCAGAATTCTCAGATTTAAAGTCAGAATTCTCAGATTTAAAGTCAGAATTGTGAGATATAAAGACAGAATTCTGAGATATAAAGTCAGAATTCTCAGATTTAAAGTCAGAATTCTGAGATATAAAGTCAGAATTCTCAGATTTAAAGTCAGAATTCTGAGATATAAAGTCAGAATTCTCAGATTTAAAGTCAGAATTGTGAGATATAAAGTCAGAATTCTCAGATTTAAAGTCAGAATTCTCAGATTTAAAGTCAGAATTCTCAGATAAAAAGTCAGAATTCTCAGATATAAAGTCGCAATTATCTTTTTTTTTTTTTTTTTTTTTCAGTGTCAGAGTTTCCATAGGGAAATGTGACCAGGACATGTTTTGTAAGATTCATCAGTAAAAGTAACTCACGGCCAAAAAGGCCAAAAATGTCAAAAATGCCATTATCATTTAATCATTTCAGTGTGTTTGTACCTGATGGGTTGCAGCTCCGTCCGTCTTCATCCAGCTGGTACCCGTCTGCGCAGCTGCACTTGACGCCTGCCGTCTGCTCTGAGCTGCTGCAGTAGTGCAGACACCCTCCGTTCTTATATTTACAGTCAAACACCTCTGAAGACACACAGACACAGGTCAGTGTCTGTGAGGAAATCTCTGCATATTACATGCCATAACTATGTTTGAACTAACTGTGAACCTGTTTCACAGCTCCGGCCGCTGTACTGTGGAGGACAGAGACACTCGAGAACGCCACGGTTCTCACTGCAGATTCCTCCATTCAGACACGGGTTAAAGCGACACAGGTTCCGATCTGAACAACACATTTCACTCCATCAAGATCTGCCAGGATGATGTTTCAGTTTATCCAGAAACTCTCCAAAAAACTCCATCACAACACTTACTCCGATATCTGTACCAGAACTCCATCTAAAAGAACACAAGAATGATGTCATTCCACTCTTAAAAATAAACGTTCCATTTAGAACTAAAGCGGTTTTTGCAGTGTGATGTCATCGAAGAATCAGAAGGCGTGAGATTAGATCATGTGACTGTACCGTTTTCTCTCTGCTCTGGAAGATCTCGGCCGCCTCCTCCAGGGAGCAGAGCTCCTCGTAACACTCCCGCTCCAGATTCCCCGGTTTCATCTCCTCCAGGAAGACGTTCGCCCTTCGAGTCCTGAGCAGACGCACAGCATCGCGCCTGTCGAGAAACACTGAACACCCCACCACAGGTTTAACTACGAATGATCAGCTAACATTCTCACAAAGTTCCCTCAAAGCGACAAACAGGGATTTTTGAATATGCATTATAGGCACATCGTTGGAAATAATATATATGTTTAATTATTATTATTTCACTCTAATACTAAAACTCAATTAATATCAGCAACAGCTATTTGCATTAAGTGAAAATGGCACATTTTCTTAGCAATAGATGCTATTTACACTAAGTGGCCATAGCACATTTTCTTAGCAATAGATGCTATTTACACTAAGTGGCAATAGTATCATTTTCTTAGCAATAGATGCTATTTACACTAAGTGGCAATAGTATCATTTTCTTAGCAATAGATGCTATTTACACCAAGTGGCGATAGCATCATTTTCTTAGCAATAGATGCTATTTACACTAAGTGGCCATAGCACATTTTCTTAGCAATAGATGCTATTTACACTAAGTGGCAATAGTATCATTTTCTTAGCAATAGATGCTATTTACACTAAGTGGCGATAGCATCATTTTCTTAGCAATAGATGCTATTTACACCAAGTGGCGATAGCATCATTTTCTTAGCAATAGATGCTATTTACACCAAGTGGCGATAGCATCATTTTCTTAGCAATAGATGCTATTTACACTAAGTGGCCATAGCACATTTTCTTAGCAATAGATGCTATTTACACTAAGTGGCAATAGTATCATTTTCTTAGCAATAGATGCTATTTACACTAAGTGGCAATAGTATCATTTTCTTAGCAATAGATGCTATTTACACCAAGTGGCGATAGCATCATTTTCTTAGCAATAGATGCTATTTACACTAAGTGGCCATAGCACATTTTCTTAGCAATAGATGCTATTTACACTAAGTGGCAATAGTATCATTTTCTTAGCAATAGATGCTATTTACACTAAGTGGCGATAGCATCATTTTCTTAGCAATAGATGCTATTTACACTAAGTGGCAATAGCAGCATTTTCTTAGCAATAGATGCTATTTACACTAAGTGGCCATAGCACATTTTCTTAGCAATAGATGCTATTTACACTAAGTGGCAATAGTATCATTTTCTTAGCAATAGATGCTATTTACACTAAGTGGCGATAGCATCATTTTCTTAGCAATAGATGCTATTTACACTAAGTGGCAATAGTATCATTTTCTTAGCAATAGATGCTATTTACACTAAGTGGCGATAGCATCATTTTCTTAGCAATAGATGCTATTTACACCAAGTGGCGATAGCATCATTTTCTTAGCAATAGATGCTATTTACACTAAGTGGCGATAGCATCATTTTCTTAGCAATAGATGCTATTTACACTAAGTGGCAATAGCACATTTTCTTAGCAATAGATGCTATTTACACCAAGTGGCGATAGCATCATTTTCTTAGCAATAGATGCTATTTACACTAAGTGGCCATAGCACATTTTCTTAGCAATAGATGCTATTTACACTAAGTGGCAATAGTATCATTTTCTTAGCAATAGATGCTATTTACACTAAGTGGCAATAGCACATTTTCTTAGCAATAGATGCTATTTACACCAAGTGGCGATAGCATCATTTTCTTAGCAATAGATGCTATTTACACTAAGTGGCCATAGCACATTTTCTTAGCAATAGATGCTATTTACACTAAGTGGCCATAGCACATTTTCTTAGCAATAGATGCTATTTACACTAAGTGGCAATAGTATCATTTTCTTAGCAATAGATGCTATTTACACTAAGTGGCAATAGTATCATTTTCTTAGCAATAGATGCTATTTACACCAAGTGGCGATAGCATCATTTTCTTAGCAATAGATGCTATTTACACTAAGTGGCCATAGCACATTTTCTTAGCAATAGATGCTATTTACACTAAGTGGCAATAGTATCATTTTCTTAGCAATAGATGCTATTTACACTAAGTGGCAATAGCACATTTTCTTAGCAATAGATGCTATTTACACCAAGTGGCGATAGCATCATTTTCTTAGCAATAGATGCTATTTACACTAAGTGGCCATAGCACATTTTCTTAGCAATAGATGCTATTTACACTAAGTGGCCATAGCACATTTTCTTAGCAATAGATGCTATTTACACTAAGTGGCAATAGTATCATTTTCTTAGCAATAGATGCTATTTACACTAAGTGGCAATAGTATCATTTTCTTAGCAATAGATGCTATTTACACCAAGTGGCGATAGCATCATTTTCTTAGCAATAGATGCTATTTACACTAAGTGGCCATAGCACATTTTCTTAGCAATAGATGCTATTTACACTAAGTGGCAATAGTATCATTTTCTTAGCAATAGATGCTATTTACACTAAGTGGCGATAGCATCATTTTCTTAGCAATAGATGCTATTTACACTAAGTGGCGATAGCATCATTTTCTTAGCAATAGATGCTATTTACACTAAGTGGCGATAGCATCATTTTCTTAGCAATAGATGCTATTTACACTAAGTGGCAATAGCAGCATTTTCTTAGCGATATGCTATTTAGCTACACTAGTACTATTTATTTTCACCATGTAAAAGTATCAGTTCTTTTCAATAAGAGTAAATAGTGTTTAGATGCTATCTATACTTTATATTGGCAGATATTATTTGCACCTCAGTATTTTTGTACATTAACAGGATGCAATAATATCATAGAGTGTAAATGATTATATTGATTATAATTATTAAATGGATGCTGTGTTATTGGGAGAATAAAAACCCTCCCCACACCTTCCCCTAACCCTACCCAATAAACACTTTTAATATGATTAAACACTCATTTGCAGTTTATTTCCACTTTTAGAACATTATATTAATTTTTATTGAGCGCTCGGCGAGAGGGCTCAATAAAAGCGCACAACAAAATTTAACACAACAAAATTTAAAAAGCAAACATAAGTTCACAACACAACGGAATCGATCCGCAACACTATGAAATTGAGCCACAACACAACGGAAATGCTCCCGACCACTAGGGGGCTCTCGGAGATTGGTAAAGCTAGATTTCCTTGCCTCTGTTCTAAGAGTTGAGAGTCTTATATCAATATCTTGATTCATTTTAAGTATGTAAACATTGTATATAGACATGAAATATAGCAAGGAAATCTAACTTTACCAAGCTCTGAGAGCCCCCTAGTGGCCCGCTAGTGGCATTTCCGTTGTGTTGTGGCTTGATTTCGTTGTGTTGTGTATATATGAAGTTGTATACAACTTAAAGTAAAAAATGCTTAAGAAATTTAAGGCAATCAGTTTCCATATATTTGTTTAGTCAATTGCGAGATGTGAACTCAGAATACAGGGGACAAAAGTCAGAATTGTGGGATGCAATTTCAGAATTCCGAGGAAAAAAAGTCAGAATTGTGGGATGCAAACTTAGAATTCCAAGAAAAAAGTCAGAATTGTGGGATGCAAACTTAGAATTCCAAGAAAAAAGTCAGAATTGTGGGATGCAAACTTAGAATTCAAAGAAAAAAAGTCAGACTGGTGAAACACAAACTCAGAATTCCTAGAAAAAAGCCAGAATTGTGGGATGCAATTTCAGAATTCCGAGAAAAAAATTCAGAATTGTGGGATGCAAACTTAGAATTCTGAGAAAAAAGTCAGAATTGTGGGATGCAAACTTAGAATTCAAAGAAAAAAAGTCAGAATTGTGGGATGCAAACTTAGAATTCCAAGAAAAAAGTCAGAATTGTGGGATGCAAACTTAGAATTCCAAGAAAAAAGTCAGAATTGTGGGATGCAAACTTAGAATTCAAAGAAAAAAAGTCAGACTGGTGAAACACAAACTCAGAATTCCTAGAAAAAAGCCAGAATTGTGGGATGCAATTTCAGAATTCCGAGAAAAAAATTCAGAATTGTGGGATGCAATTTCAGAATTCCGAGAAAAAAATTCAGAATTGTGGGATGCAAACTTAGAATGCCGAGAAAAAAGTCAGACTGCTGAAACACAAACTCAGAATCCCGAGAAAAAAGTCAGAATTGTGGGATGCAATTTCAGAATTCCGAGAAAAAAAGTCAGAATTGTGGGAAAATCTAACTTTACCAAGCTCCGAGAGCCCCCTAGTGGCCCTCTAGTGGCATTTCCGTTGTGTTGTGGCTTGATTTCGTTGTGTTGTGTATATATGAAGTTGTATACAACTTAAAGTAAAAAATGCTTAAGAAATTTAAGGCAATCAGTTTCCATATATTTGTTTAGTCACGTGAACAAGATTTTTTTGTTTAGTTCAATTTACTTAAATTTTTAAGTTGACTTAACTAACATTCTGAGAACATTCAGAAATAACGTTTTCTTAACTTAACGGGAACGTTAGCAAACCTGATGACTGGAGCGCTGAGGTCAGAGGTATTAAAAGAAGAATCATCCAGCTCATGGATTCAGACATGAAGAAACCACAGCAGATTTGACGTAATCAACCTGTTTGATACATGAATGAAAAACAAGACTAACTAGGTTTGTTGATTTCACAATTTACCTCCATCCGCTGGTGTAAAAGATTCATTTAACATGTTTTTGAAGGGCGGCTTTTGAACCGTTGCTTACAGTAAATGTATAGGTATTGTTTTAATAATTCGGTCATTAAGTCATAAGTTACAGTAAACCTTCTCGTGAACAAACACAAACACAGATCTTTGTATTTTCTCTATTCTTTTTCCAGTATTCAGAGTTGATCATGAGTGTTTTACTCACCTTGTTGAGCTTTTTCACCTGATTTCGGTCAGTCCGGAGGATTTTAATGTTTCTTTTTTTCACGTAACCTCTAATGAAACTGTTACAATGACAATGACGAACCGCTTTAAAACACTCTGTAAAAAAATCACTATTTGTACAACATCGACCTTCAGACAGACGGTGTTTACACACACACAAACTCTGATTCCACACTATTAGGTCAGTATAAACACTTGTAATGACAAAATGTGCAATAATACGAACAATATATCACTGTGAAAATGTGCTGACTAAACAGATGTGCTTTATCACGATCAAATAAACACGCATTTTGTCACTTTCCTGAACTTGATGAAATTAATCTGATCAAGCTGAAAAAGACAAAGAAAAAAAAAAAAAATCACAAGTGAGATTTGGGCAAAAGAATGTTTTAATTCACATTCTATTCTACAAGTAGTTACATTATTTACAGTATTAAAAAAAACAACCAGACAAAGCAACAAATGAACAAAATAAACAGTGAATGTGTTAATATCATCAAATGTTTCTCAGTAGTCCTTCATGAAACACACTGGACAATATGCATCTACCTGTTTGAAAGCAGCACCCGACTGAAGTGGATTTCCTGTAGTTCTGATTTAGTGTGTCATGATGAGACCTACACTATTGATTAGACTCTATCTGTGGTGTTTTAGAGGTAGACTACGGCTCTAGTCAGTAGTGTCGGATTAGGATTGTTAAGACAGATCAATGTAAGACTTTTCTTTCAAACGAAACCAAACGCACATGAGGACGACACACAACTCGTCTGTCCCGCAGCCGTAATACTGTCAAACCTCTCGCCCGACGTCGAAGGTACTGAGGCTGGATCTGATCGGAGAAAATGGATCATTCTCACATTAAATCTCACTTATTTCTGTGGAAGCTTATTTCTGCAACGGGGAAATGAAGAAAAAAAAAAATCGGACTATTTCTCACAATTCTGACTTTTTTAAAGTCACATCAGAATTGTGAGATAAAAGGTAATCACCTTTTTTTAATTTATTATTCCATCGAGGAAACAATTGCGAGATGTGAACTCAGAATACAGGGGACAAAAGTCAGAATTGTGGGATGCAATTTCAGAATTCCGAGAAAAAAAGTCAGAATTGTGGGATGCAAACTTAGAATTCCTAGAAAAAAGTCAGAATTGTGGGATGCAAACTTAGAATTCCGAGAAAAAAGTCAGAATTGTGGGATGCAAACTTAGAATTCCGAGAAAAAAGTCAGAATTGTGGAATGCAAACTTAGAATTAGTAGAAAAAAGTCAGAATTGTGGGATGCAAACTTAGAATTCCAAGAAAAAAGGCAGAATTGTGGGATGCAATTTCAGAATTCCGAGAAAAAAAGTCAGAATTGTGGGATGCAAACTTAGAATTCAGAGAAAAAAGTCAGACTGCTGAAACACAAACTCAGAATCCCGAGAAAAAGGTCAGAATTGTCGGATGCAAACTTAGAATTCCGAGAAAAAAGTCAGACTGCTGAAACACAAACTCAGAATCCCGAGAAAAAAGTCAGAATTGTCGGATGCAAACTTAGAATTCCAAGAAAAAAGTCAGAATTGTGGGATGGAATTTCAGAATTCCGAGAAAAAAGTCAGAATTGTGGGATGGAATTTCAGAATTCCGAGAAAAAAGTCAGAATTGTGGGATGCAAATTTAGAATTCCAAGAAAAAAAGTAAGGCTGGTGAAACACAAACTCAGAATTCCTTTAAAAAAGTCAGAATTGTGGGATGCAAACTTGGAGTTCCAAGAACAAAGTCAGAATTGCGAGATTTAAAAGGTACGTTCACGGCATGTCGGAATTACCATAATTACGAGATTCTGACCTGTAAAAAGTGTTCACATCCTCGTAGAACTCGCAGTTACCGTCCTGTAAATTTTCGGAGAGCTCCGACCACATGACCGCTGCAGATTAATTTCAGATTAATTACAGAAACACATAATTCCGAGGACGTGTTGTCATCTCGTAACAGTAATCGCGATATGGCGTGAATGCAGCAAAACGTTTTGTGAGAAAAAAATCTAAATTGTGAGATATAAACTTGCAATAGTGAGGAAAAAATCAGAATTGTGATATAAAGAGTCGCCATTACCGTTTTTTATTCCGTGGCTGAAACAAGCTTCCATGTGATTCCAGTGTTAAAAAGCAATAAAACTGTAGTACAAAACAGCCGTATTGATCTAATCAAACTAAGCATCATGCACATTCAGATATTTTCTCTTGGGTTTGAGAAATACAGTAGATCACGTGATTTTGAGTGTATTTGTTGCTCAAGGGCCCGTTTTCTGCCTGCAGCGAAGCCAGTTTATCGTCACGACTTAAAAAAAATGAACAAACAAACTAACAAGCAACCAGGCAATATCAAAAACAAGGGCGTGGGGATGTTAACGGAGCAGTTTTAGTTGGCATCAGCTGAACTCGGTTATAAAACAGTTTTTATTTCGTCCATGCGCATGTTTCCGTCAGACGAGCGACCCGGCTCTGCTCTGCGCCGGCACCATGACGGGGACGGCACCCATGCGCTCGAGCGTGGCTTGGCTGACGGCGTACGAGTGCGTGTGTTGTTGTCCGTGCGTCACCGCCGGTGTCGTCGTGACGGTCGGGCGCAGGCTCAGCGAGCCGTTGCTGCGGGTCATGACGGGCGGCGAGGGGGCGGAGTTGGTGGTGACCACCAGAGTTTTGGGCGGCGGCAGGGTGTGGCTGCCGTTGGTGTAGGCGGGCCGCGACGGGGCGTTTCCCGCGGCGTTCGAGCCGCCGGTGAAGGTCTGCCGCGTGTCGCCGTTGTACCGCGTGTAGGAGTTGGTGTCGTAGTTGGGTTTGGGATTGTGCCAGTAGCGGCTGTTGTAGGTGTTGGTGGACGTCAGCGTGTCATTCTCTGAGGACGAGGCGTCGGCCTGGAACGCTTTGACTGATGAAGATCTCTTCGGAGGGAGATCGTCCTCCCTGTGTGAGACAATCAATTCAGCAGAGAATTAGATCTTTTGCGTTAATTAAGTCTTCATTCATGAGGTCAGTCACGACATTACAAACCTTGATTCAAAAATGCAAAGGTACGAGACTGTGAACTTGACAGCTTTACCGAGGGAAAGAACTACAATCCCATGAAGCACTGCGAACAGTAATTGAATTATAAACTCCTTTAAAATTGTTGGTTATACATATAAAACTATTATATTTTAAGTATTGCAAAATATGCATATACAGTGTAGGGAGATCGACTCGATTGCATTCATTCGCAGTGTTTCATGGGAGTGGGCGGAGCTACAGAGGTTTTTGTTGCATTTTGCTTGTTCGATTCTGATAGGTGGGATTTTCTGTACAGCATCATGGGTATTGTAGTTTTTTTTATACCACAAATCACACTGTTAAACATGATTATTTTAAAAATAAGTTGATGGCTTCAACAGAAGTAAATACTACCGATTAACAACCTCGTAGCTTACCGTTAAAAGTCATTTTCCTTATGGGGTTTTTACTTCCGGAACCTGACTGATGCACTCTATTACATTTCCAAACTTGGATATATTAGGGAATTTTGGGTATTTCTGGGAATGTATAATTTACTAACTTGCAAAATATTTCATCAGCTAGATATTGACCTTCCATTGAGCGAATCGTTCTTTTGAGTCATTGAATCACTCACATGTGAATCGTTCAGTAAATCTTCTGGCTGACACCGTTTTTTTTTTAACTAAATCTATTAAAAATAGTTTTCATTAATTGAAATGAAGCTGATATTAAATAAATGATATCTTAAAAACTTAAGAAATAAGTTGAAGCACTAAAATTACTTAAACAAAAACTGAAATAAAAATAATTTAAATTAAAGCTAATCATAAAAATATATATATATAATAATATTTTATATTAATAAAATAAATATAAAAATAAAAGTGAACTCAAAATTGTAATAAATACTAAACAATATATAAATTATTCTAATATAACAGCTGTCTGTCTGTAGAAGTGAGTTTTGAACGTTACAGTCCGTCACATCAAACACTTATAAAGAGCAAGAAACTTTCTTCTTTAAATGTTGTTTCATGATTGTTAAATCAATGTATATTGTAAATCAGCACACAAACAAGCTTGATCCTGAAGAGTCACCTGATCTCGTTGGGAATTTCCTCCTCCTCGTATTTGTTCTTGTTCCTCCAGTAGAAGAGCGTGACCAGCACCAGTAAAGAGCAGATGACCAGCGCCAGGATACCAGTGACGATGGTTCCTGCGATCAGGCCGACGTTCTGAGGCTGCGCTGTCACACGGCAGAGACAGAGACGGCTGTGAGATCTCTTTAATGATGTGCAGAACTACTGTAAGTGAGGACGGATGTGCAGACTTACGTGCCACGACCTGCAGGTTGAGGACGCAGGTGCTCTTTCCGATGGCGTTCGACGCCGTGCACTGATACAGTCCAGATGTGCTGGTGCTGATGTTTCTCAGCGTGACCGTACCCTGCATCTGATCTGAGGAGCACGAATCAAGACACTTACTGAAAACGTACAGAAATGATTCATTAGCTCTGGTGGAGAAGAACCGGACTATTGCTCTTCTTGGAAACGTTTTTTTTAAAACTGGGTTTTCCAGAGCTGTTGAGCAAACAATATGTTCGAAGAACGTTTTTCTAACGTTTATTTCTCTTTTTTAAATGTTTCAAAAAGATTTTTTCTTGATTATACGAAACGTTCCATTTGAACATTCCATGACAAACGTTCTCTAAATGTTCTCTAAACATTCTAATACAAGTAGTAACATTTAAAAAACGTTAGACGAACGTTCCAGAACATGAAGGATGTATAAATAATGTTTTTGTGCTAATGTTTGGAGAACATTATTAAAGACCAAATCACTCTCTATTAAGGTTTGCTCGTAACTTTGACAGAACGTTCTGAGAATGTTCCCTGTTTTCTTTGGGAACAACTATTTTTAAGGATGTTCTGCTGTGAAATATTTCATCAGCTTGAGTGAATCGCTCTTTTGAGTCACTGAATCAATGAATCACAGTGAATGATTCCTCAGTGAATCGTTCAGTAATCTATTTCGTGCATTGAAATAAAGCTGAAATAAATTAAAATATTAGATGGAAAACTTAATTTCTTATCTGAGGAACACAATTACTGCAAACATCTGATTTACAAAACAAACATAACTATTGAAATAAACTGACAATGCAAATAAGTCTGATGTCAAAACTTTACCATATGACACAAGCAGACATGGTGTTTATGAAAAATTAAGACATGTTGATCTGCTTCAAAGCGGATAAAAACAAAGTTTATATGGCCTTACATGTTCTTGACACTCAATAACATGACACACACTCTATATTTACAGAATAATGAATCAAATGCCATTAAAACAAGAAAAGTCATTTTTGATCTGTTGTTCTAGAACAGTGCAGGGTAATCTGCAGTAAAATGAATCGCCTCTAGATGGCAGTACAATCGCAGTTTTGCACCACGACTGAATCTCTGTTCCTGTTTGAGGAAGTAAAAAATGTCTTTCACAGCTGTGAAAGCTTTTTGAGGCCAAAGCAGATTGATTTATTAAGCATAAAAATATAACAGCCATCTTTAGAATAAGGCTACTGTACCGTTAAAATCCACAGACATCTGAAAGAGTTAGTTTGGTGCTGTCTGTGCTTAAACTTTGTTGCATGTCAATATATCTGTGAACGAACCAGTCCCCGGGGAAGAACTGGACTTTTGTTGTTGTTGACGAACAAAAAAAAAAATATTTTAAAATTGGGGTTTGCAGGCCTGTTAAGGTCATGGAAATGTCTGGGAAATGTATAATTTATTAAGGATGTTCTGCAGTGAAATATTTCATCAGATAAACACTGACCTTCCACAGAGCGAATCGCTCGTTTGAGTCACTGAATCGATGAATCACTCAGAGTGAGTTCACAAATCAATGAATGATTCCTCAGTGAATCGTTCAGTAAATGTTCTGGCTGGCAGTGTTTTTATTGTTAACTAAAATTAAAAATCAATTTCATTACTTCAACAAAAATCAAGCTGATTTTTTTTTAAAATAAATAATATAATATAATAATAAATAATACTAAAATAACACTTCTGGGTGAATGTGGAAGTGTTTTGAATGTTATATGACACATCAATCTCTTATTATTACAAAAAGGGCTTGCTTTCAGCATATGACGTCTTTAAACGACGTTTACGTGGCAGAACGATTATAGAAATGATTAATGAAGTATTGAACAGAGCAGCGAACCAATTTCACAGTGCCAGGAACGTGTATTATGAAAGTAAATAGAGTGAGTTTTAATTTTGACAGTAATAAAACAGTCTGTGGTGATTCTGTAGCCGTATTCTAAAGCATTGTTCGGAGAGAGCGGGTCAAGTCACCTCACCGGACTCACACACACACACACACACACACACGGGTGACCGGGGCGGGCAGAGGTCACGCCACACCATGAGTCAAGAGCTGAGGATTTACCGGAGAATGTGGGGCAAAACGGAATCCCCACGGGCAGGGGTTTAGTACCTTGCATGGCATTGTGGGGC